>PVIJ01021954.1:0-17308 GCA_004024925.1 Scalopus aquaticus
ACATATACACAATGGAATACTACTCAGCATTCAAAATAGATAAACACATGCAATTCACAGCAACATGGACGGAGCTAGAAGGGATCATGCTCAGCGAAATAAGCCAGAAAGAGAAAAATATCGAATGGAATATTTACATTCCTTACAACAGGAATATAGGGGAACCAAACAAGAGAGAGACACTCAGCAAGGGAGGGGAAGGATAAGGGCTCAAAACGGGGTGGAAAGAACACAAGGGACTATGGTGATGGGTCACGGGTGAGTAGGTGGTGGGTTACCCAAGGGGAATACACAATGTAAAAGATATAAATAACAATAAACAAATAAAAAAAAAAAGAAAGTTCCTGCTGGTGAGAAGACCACAGGGGATCCAGGAAATAGGAGGCGTCAGCCAGACCACCTCACCTTGGCACATGAGCTGGTTGGGTACCCGAGGACGGAAGGAAACAAATTTTGGAAGCTGGTTCATCGTAAAACTAAGAAGCGCAAGTGGAAATTCTCTCCGGCAGCCTCTATCATGTTATCAGGAAAATATAAAGAAGAAAGAGGGGGAGGGAAAGAGGCTGAGATGAGCTGTCCTATTTATCAGTTTCCACTGTCCACAAGAGCTAATTGTTAAGTATTTAGGAATGTTGTGTGCCTAACAGTTGTTAAACTGTTAGTAGTTTAAGCTCAGCCATGGTGGGAAAGTATTTACACCAGAGAAATTGGCAAAAGCCGCAAAGGTCAAGGTTTTGTGAAATTTTTTCAGACGTCTAATTTCCCAACACATAGAGGGGTAGAACAGTGTGTTTAGAAGGAACGTAATACCCCATCAGAAAGAAAGCCTCCATGCAAAGGAGGAGAAACAGCAATCTTATGATGTTGATATTTTTACCTTAGGGGAATTTTTCGGATATGGCTCAGACAGGTTAAGTAACTTGGCCAAAGTCACACAGCTGATAAGTACCAGAGTTAGAATTTGAAACCAAGTGTTTCTGGTTTTTTTGTCATTTCTCACTCTGCCAATAACTGGTGGATGAATGATTGAAATGGAATTACCCATTTAAAAGTGTCTTTATTGGGTCGATTCTATGGACTATGTAAACAAATCAGAACCCGTGGGTTAGAATCACACCTTGTGTTTAGCTTTGTTTTTACAAACCAAATAGACCCTCAACAGAACCACATTTGCTGTCGTTAAGGATTTTCCGTATGAGTAACAGTGCATGTATAATTCAGGAAGCCAGTTCCAAACGGGTTTTGAGAAGGCTTTGGCGTTGCCCCTGGAATCATGTCCAACTTCTTACGGAGGCCAACTTTGTAAAGCAATGCTTGTGGAGAGGCAAAAAATAAATCCTGATACACTCACCATTTAGGGTGGTGACCTTGAAGGGGGTGACTGCCCTTGAGCCTCAGTGCTGGTGACTGTGTAGTCACCTGTCATCCTCAGCAGGTGCCTGCAGTGGGAGCAGGGAGGAGGGAACGTGGAAACACCAGGCTTCTGTTTGCATTTCTTTTGCCAGGAATAACCACTTGTGTGGACAAGTCTCATTAGGATGAACCTACCTTAACTTGGCAAGTTGGGATAAATCAAAAACCTTCTTGGCTTTCATAAGTTCTTTTGAATTTTATAGTAAAGACTCAGGGCTTCCTCTGCAATCAAGATCCAAACACAAAAACCAGAAGTTGGAAGTGATGATTCATTCAGACAACTCATTCACTGATTTTGAAATAGAGCGTGGAGCTCCATCCACTGAAAACTTGTTTTGTTTTCCTTTCAGATTTAGAGACATCAGGCTGAATGTCAGCTAGTTCTGGTGCCTGGTCAATGTGAGGACTGGGTTGTCCCTTGACATGTGCCCTGCTTGTTCATTCTCTTCAGTCAGTGGTTCAGCTGCCTTGACTCTTGTCTGCAAATGATTCTCCCCACTGGGGCAAGGCTTTTCTTCCACAAGGTTTATTAGGGCCAATGAGCTGCTCAGAAGGGTATTGCAAAAATGCCCACAACGTAAATTTGGGAGACACCTCCTTTCAAATGGACTATGTTGGGCCTCCCTGGTGGCACAGCGGTTGAGCGCTGAGCTGTGGAGCTGTCGGCAGGGGTGATGCGAGTTCGACGCCCAATCGGGGAGAATCCCACATGGTGCAGCAGACCTCTCCTGCCTCGCCCGCTGCTCCCCTCAGCAGTGTATTTCTGATCTGCCTGTTCTGCTCCCCACTCTGTCTCTGGTGAAGCCTCTCGCCACCCCACACCTCTGGCCTGTACCCCAGCTTGTATATAAAAAAAAATTATAAAAAAAAAAGAGCTGTTAGTCTCAAATGGACAATGTTCTACCAACAAGCTGTAACATATCCAGAGTGGTGATAATCAATTCTTGGTCTTCAGGACAACAGCTGAAACCCTCCATTTTCTCCACCAGCCCCTCACTGATTCTGGAAACATCCTTGCCACATGGACATGGAACAGACAGGAAGATTGCCTGGTTAGTAGTGGGGCACCATGCCATATTTGAAGGGATAACTGACCTGGAATTACCCACTCCTGTATCTAATCCGAGCTAGGACTGTGAAGGCTTCCTCAATACTATTTACATATTGAAACTGTCTCAACGATTTGTAGATACTCATCTCTTCTGGAACGTTCATGAGTAATTTGTCTCGGTATCTCTATGTAACTGAGACAGAAGGCTTGCCTTTACCATGAAAGGGTTAGTCACTTACACAAATAAGGATACGAAGGGCTTCAGGAAATAGAATCTGGGAGACGCAAAACGAGATCACTGGGAAGCGCCATGCTCATGCCAGACGCACATCACGCCACACGCGCACGCCATCTGAGTGTCACCCAGCCACCCACCACCCTCCCCCACCAGCAATATCAGCAATGAACAATAGGTAGGAAGGTGAGGTACTAGCCACATGTCCTCTTTCCAGCTAACTAGCATGGCAGCACTCAAGGGTTCATTCCTTTGAGATTCTTTCCTTCATTCTGGTTCTCTCATTGTCTCCCCACCCAAAACCTTTTGGCAGGTTCTCTGGGACTCCCCATCTCCTCGTCTTCTTCTCTAAGTCTTCCCTTAATTCTTTGCCCTAACTGGAACCTGGCTGCTGCTCCTGGAGGCTCTGCTTGCCCATGGCCTTTCTCTTACACTGTTGTAAGAGAAAGTTGGAACGATCAGCTGCTGCTGCTTCATCGCCATCTTCATTCTTCCTGCACCGTCACCTCCTTCTCTCTGCTGTCATCCACCAACGCCCGCTGATGAAGGGCTCGAGCCCATTCCGGCTTCCTCTCCTGTCACCCGCCTGGATGACCAGCTACCTAATGCCAGTCAGGTCCTGGCCTCCCCACTGCCGTGACCTCCTCCTCCCCTCCACCTCACCCACACTCCCACTGCCCCCCCCTTTCTCCCTCACCATTGCCTTCTACCTCAACGCTGATTATTTCCCACAGCATGCAAATATATTCCAGCACCTTCCAACCTGAAGACATTTGCCCAGGACACCAAGTGCTTCTGCTTTAGTTCTCTGATCTCCCCGCATTCCCATGTTTTCCTATTTGGCTGCCTCCTTGGTAGTTCCGCTTGGATGTCCAGGAGGCATCGCAAATGGAATAGACCAATCCCTTCTTGCCTCTGGGCAACCAAAGCAAAACAAACACATTTACTCTCAGCCTTTCTCAATCTCTCTTTCAGGCCTGAGTATCCATGGGTCCCCACTACCAAGAGGCTGCTGGCCCCAGAATTCTGAGTCAGATTGACCTTGGATGAAAAGGGTTGACAGGAAGTGGTCCACTCAGGGGCCACGCTCATCTCTTCTCTCACCCCAGCCTTCGACATCTCCCTAACACCCTCTTCCAGCTGCCCATCCATTGGAGTCCAGAACTAGTAGCCTTGACTGCCTAGCAACACCCCCACTTCCCTTTGGAGGACTCCTCCAAGCTCAGCCTGCCTGTTTCAGCTCAGGGGGACCCTACCTCCCCAGCTCGTGACAATGCATCAGTGACCTAAGTAAGCCCAGCCAATCTGCTCCATTTCCTTGGATACATAAGCAAGGCAGGACAAATAAATTCCGGGACTTTGGAGTTCCCAGAAAAGCAATACTCTCTAGTTGAGTGAGAGAGAATCTTGGGGACATTGCTGAAGACCCAGGTCCAGCCAGGCTTCAAGTTATTTCTGCAGTTTTCAGTGAGGGCAGCCACTAAATCTCAGCACCTTCATTTTTCCTGAACCCAGTTTGAGTTGGGATGATTTAACTCATGACCCAAAGAAGTCTGATTAATGTGTCAATTAATTAATTTATTCACTCACTTACCCACCCACTAGTCACTAATTCATCTGCCAGTGACGTATATAAACCATGTCACAGAACCACAGATGCTCCCCTCTGCACACTCCATTGCCTACAGGATGGGGCTCTGGCATTTGTATTTCCATAGTTGGGCCCTTCTGACCTCCAACCAAGCCCATTACACCAAGGAGGCCAATTACAGTCCCCTTCAAAAACCGTATTTATTACACTTTCAATCATTTTTTGCACATTCTCCATTTGATCCTTTTTCAAGATCCACCTCCCAGTCCCCATCTCGCTGAGGAGCTGCCACGTTACTCAAGCTCGTGCTCCACGGATCTGTCTACGCAGCCACAGGCCGCAGCACAGCTGAAACCCTGGTCTCCGTGCGCATGCGTCTTCTTACCCAAAGGGCATCACAAAGATGGGCCTCATGCTCCTTTCTGGCCCCTGGGCATCTGGGACACAACTGGGCATGCTCATTACAGCTACAAGAACTGACATTTGTACCATATTTAGTATTTGCCAGGCCCCGTTCTTTGTTCCTCCTGTGAACTCTGACACTAACCTACAATTGAGAAACAGGCACTCAGGGGCTCATTCGCCACGAGGCTGGCCCATGACAGGGCTAGAGTAAGGACCTTGAGCTACCTGGGCACACGGCTGGAATTCATGGACAGGACTTCTTCAGTGAGGGAGGAGCAGAAGAGACTTGCAAGAAAAACGCATTTCTGCGTTTTCCCACCCAGAACCTCTCCTGCCATCTGCGGGGAAGAACCAACTTGAACCACTCTATGCCCTGGTGGTTCTAGAAGATCCCATGGACTGCTTATTTGAATATTGCAGCAATTCAAACTATTCTAGATGTTCCTAAACTCTTACTATGACCTCACAGAATAGTAACAAATAGGGGGAAGGCTTTGTGTAGCAAATATGGCTAATGATTTCCTGGGGAGCTGGGTGTCTTTCGTTCCAACTGTCTTTCTCAACTCTGTCCCCGGTGTGCAGCCGCCTCTAATCTTGGAGTCCAAATGGCTGGGCAAGCGAGCTATGAAGCAAGGAGCCAGCCCAGAGGAGACACAAGACTGACCAGAGGCTGGCAAGGGCACTGCAGAGCCAGCCCAGGGAGAGCAGTGCCCTGCTATTTGGTCTCCCGCTTCTGGAGCCACTGGCCACCGGCCAGGACAGCTGTCACTGACCAGCGAGAAACCGCAGACCCAGTGCCAAGGCCGCTGGGTCTCTGCAGAAGGACTGATCAGACCACTTGAAGACAGAGGTCAGATGGGTGAACCTTGAACCATGGGTTAATGGCCCCTGTCCAGTAAATGCTCCAAGTTTCATTAATTGTTTCAACAAATGTTTATTGATCGCTAGGCCCTGAGCCAGTATGCATGTCGGGAGACAGCGGTCTAACCCAGACATCACATGGTAGCGGCTGGTGGACAGAGAAAAGGGGAGGCGGGGGCCCAAGGCCTGTCTCCCGAGCTGCGAGTTGGGAAGATACAGGGGAGCTGCCTTTGCTGCTCAGTCCAGCCCATTTCTTGTCATCAGGAAAGCACATTCCCTTGGAGCAACAGTGTCTGAAGGGCTCAGACTTGGGTCAAGGGGCGGCATGGGCGCCGGAGACCCCTCCCCACAACGTCTTCCTCCTCTTGCCCCGCCTTTCCACCTGCCATTCTTTCTCCTAGCAGGAACCAACGCAGGCAGACCTTCAGGAGGACCATGCTGGAAAGCAGTGGGGCTGCGTAGGAAAGGCAGCCTCTGACCTCAGAAAGACCTGGGTTCAAATCCTGGTCTGGCCCCTTGGCTAGGGTGATGTCAAGTGGTTGAGAGCTTTGACTGTGAGCCACACTGCCCAGGGCCAGATTCCAGCGCTACCTGTCCTTGCTGTGACACATCAGGTCACTAACATTTCTGTGCCTCAATTTCTTCCCCCTAACGTGGTCACGGAAGTACCTGCCATGGATTGTCAAGAGCACTGAATGAGTCAACTTGCACTAATACAACAGAGCTTAGTTAACGCCAAGCCCTTCGTAATTGTTGGCTATATTAGTTATTGTCTATTAGTTATTGTGAAGTTACCATCCAAACTTGCAGGGATAGAGAAGGAATTAAATGGGCTTACCAGTGAAAAATGTTGAGTAGGTGACTGACAAATATTAGCGTCCTTCTTGCACATTTTTTTCTGATAAGATAAAGAACGTGTGGCGGGCAGAATCCATCCCCAAAGTGTCGGCCTGCTGAAGTGGGGACTGCCCCAGGGGCTGCTCCTGCTGCCTCCCGGGGATCTAAGAAATTCCTAAGGAAACATCCATTTTGGTTTGTCCTAATGCGAACGCATGATTTCTAAAAGAAAGGAGCAAGGAAGACAGAGGAGTGGGAGATGCCGCGGAAGTAGCCTCGTCCAAAAGAGCCCAGGGGGAATGCCCGGGTACCCCTGCTGTGCCCCCAGGGCCAGATGCCAGGACTCCTGTTCCAGGAACAGAACCTTTCCTTTTTTGCAAGGAGAAAGGCCCAGTTCTGTCCAGAAAAGATGAGGCTTAAAAATGTGCCTTCTGCTCCTTTCATACCCACTGGGGCTTCTTTTGCTGCCTCTTCTGAGGCATTTTGGGGAAGGGGGGAGGAAGACCATCAAGGGTCCCTGAGCCAAAGCTGCGAGTCTGGAGGGGACTGCTAGAGGGAGAGAAGGGCAGAGGGAGGACCCCAGAAATCCACTTGCCCAAGGGGCTCTGCAAGGGGGACAGGATTGGTGTGAGGCCTCCCCAGAACCCTTTCCTCTGCGGCCATCATGGTGCCCAGGCCTTGCCTGCTAGGTGGACAGGGACGCCCCACTGAGGGCTTTTCCTTCCATAGCCGCCCTGAGGCACCTTTACACATGCTCACATGTGACTTGGCCTCAGCCCCCTTCCTGGACACAGACCAGAGTTCTGCTGTCAGGACTGGACTGTCCATGCTCAGGGAAGCTCTTCAAAAACCATGTTTCCCTCCCCTGAGCTCTTCCCACATGACTTGGGCTGGAGTCCCTCCAAAAGGTCCCACGTTGGGGCTTTGTTGCCCCTCACCCTCTCACTTGGACCCCTGGCCTCTGCCTGCTTCTCCGGCCAGCAAGTTTCCTCTGTGTCGGCTGAGGCGCCCACGGGCACCACAGAGCTGGCCCCCAGACAGGGAAGCCCAGGCAGAGAGGCTGGCTGGCAGGTGGTGTGAGACGAGGTCTCCTGGTGGGAACAGTGAGGCAGGTGAATCACTCCTGAGGAATCCTCCGGGTTAAAAATAGGCTTCACTGGCGGTGCTGAGGGGAGAATAATAAGGAACCATTGTCCTTCCTGATCGGCAGTTATTAAGCCATGAGTAATCCCTTTGAGGGAATTCCAGTCTATAGGCAGTTCCCACGCCTCTTCTGCACCAGGCAGCTCGTTGCGAGGGCACCGGGTGCCCGTCAGCATGCCAGGGCCATTCCTGTTAGATGGCATTTTATGAATCAGCACAGCAACCTGCTGATAAAGCCCCAAGGAGAGATTTAGGCTCAACAGGCCGGGAGCATCCCTTTCCCGGCCATGCATGGCTCGGTCCACGTTGGAACCGGGTCTGGCCTTAGGCAGCCTCTGCCCCCCCAGCCAGGCCATGAGGTCCCTGGGCTGACCAGGGGGCCAAAGAGGTGCAGGAACCCCATGAAGACCAAGCCACAAACTCTGACATCTGGGGTCTCCTAATGTAGTCCTGTCAGTCAACTAATTCATTGTCATACGAGAACAAGGCCGGCTGTGGGAACTGTCACCACCGAGTGAGCTGCTGGAGGGCCATTGAAGCGGGAACGGGTCTACCAGAACTTTTTCATCTTTATTTCCATTAAATAACCTGTCTATAGACTGGAATTCCCCAGAGCTAGGAGAACCTTCTGGTAGGAACTCAGCGAATGCCTCTTTTCAACCAAGAGAGCATCCTGATTACACTTGCCAATGAGGGTCAGGTCTCTGCCCCCATAAGAGTTCTGGGGGCCATTCTAGCAATTCCCCGGCCCATGTCAGCTCCACCCACATGCCCCTGGGAGGAAGCAAGGATGGGCCTGGCCCAGTGGGCACCAGAGGGCTTAGGACTCCACCGAGCTCCTTGGGCTTCAGATCTGACCATGGACTCCTGGGTCTGTCTGCTGGCTGTGGAGTCTGGGAAAATTTCACCATGTCCTGGCGCGCAGCAGGCCCAACCCGGTCTACATGGGCTAGTGGCTCCTTATAGCACCACTAATGTAAACTGGGGGGGAGGGGAGAAGGGGATTGATGTGCTTATTTTTTTGCATAAACACCAAGTACCCATTTCTCATCCCCTTTCCCAAACCAGCAGCTACATTGTGAAAGCTCTCAGTGGGGGTGCATTTCAGGGAGGAAGAAAAGGAGGCTAAGTCAGCCTGGGTGTCTGCAGGACTGGAAAGGGAGTGTCCACGCAGGAAGTCCGGGAAGGTCCATCCTACAGAGGTGGTTCTGATGGAGCTGACAACAATGCCCCCTTTTAATTTTTATTCCACCATACCTATGGTGGCGGAGATCTCAGGTCGAAGACTTCGAAGGCAGTATTTTAGGGTTCCAGTTTGAAAGAAAAACAGCAATCAATCTCCAGGTCTTGTCCATTGTGGCTAAGGAAAGTCCTTCATTCCTGGAAAATAGTTTATCAGTCCAAGTCAAAAGAAAAAAACATCCGGAGGCATTAGCCAAGACAAAACAGCAAATGTATCAAAATTACAGGAAAAAATCTTAAAACTGGTTCAACTTCTCTAAAAATTAGTTCTTTCCACTTTGATCCCAATTTTATGCAACAGTACAGCAAAATATTTACAAACTAAACCTACTTTCAGTCCACTTCACCTATTTTTGCATAATGTAACAGGGCAGAAGAACCAAATAATTTTAGCTGGCTTTGTTGGAGTGCTCCGTGGAGGATCAGAGTGAGCTCGTGACAGCCAGTCTGTGCAGGCTTTAGGAACAGTTGGATTCACCAGACCCCACCTGGGGTTTCCTCTTCCTGAGGTTACTAGGGCTTTTCCGATTTCTGGGTTGTCCAGTCCTGCCAATGGAGGCAAGCTTCCTCCCCTCGTTTGGAGGTCTCTGGAACCCTACAAACAAGGCAATAGGTTCTCTTTTTCTTGGTTCAGCTCAAATTCAACTTCCTGCAAGAATTTCAATCAAAGCCACACACTCAAACACATCTCCATTTTTTTTTTTTTTAGTTTAAGCAGACAAAATTCCCTATTGAAATTATGCAAAAATAAACTCTGCAACAAGTAGTGAAAATTACTACCACTATTTTTCATACTGTGCTGGAATCAAGGGGAGAGAGAATGTAAACTCAAGTTAGTTCTGTTTTTAAAAAATGTAACAGTGCTGCCGATCCTGGTCAGTCAAAATAAGAAAACTTTCTTTGAATCAAAATGCAAAAAAATCACCAGTATTGATTCCAGATTTTCAGGTTTTCAGGTCTAGTCTCCCAGTCAGAGGTAGACCCCAGGCTGAGGGGCAGCGCTGAGGCCTGGCCACTAGAACCCCACGGTTGGTGTCACAAGAAGCTGCAGCAGGAACTTCGCTGACTCTCCCCAATAAGCCTGTCCTTTAAATATAACTAAGGTCTCTGTCTCGTAGAGAAACTCGTTGCATGCCACTGAAAGGGGAGCCCTGGTGAAACCTTTCTCAGCCCAAAGACCCTGCTCTCCAAACCCACCCACTCCAAAAATGACATCTGCTTCCATCACATTTCATTTAACTGGACAACCTTGGTGCCTCTGCTGGCGCGAAGAGCAACTCAGAGGCAGCCAAACCAGGGTGCAGGATTCCCAACAGCCACTGCACGCTGTCTGTTTTCCAAGACCTGTGGGGAGCTTAACAATGGCAAATTTTAACAGGGTGGTCCCCAGGGAAAGGGGGAAGTTCCAGTTTCCTGCCCCACCCAAGAGAGGGTGGTGCTGAGGAGAGATGAGAAGAGGCTAGAGGGGAGACTGAAGAAGGAATGAAGCAGGATGGAGGCCAGAAGAGGCACAAGGAGCAGAGAGACATGTGAAGAAGCTGCATTGGCCTGGACTGGTTGAAACAGATGTGGGTGAGAGACCCAGGGGGAGGTGACAATGGCAACGTTGATCTTGATTTTGATTTTGCTCTTTTCCTCCCAGACTTGTCTGACTGTTTTTGGCCCTTTTCTATGAGTCCCTGCTAAAAGGTGATTTAAACTGGGGGCAGGCTTTCGGGCCTTGCTTTGGGCCAATCCTGTTTGGGTGGACTTTTAACCACGAAGGGGTGGGCAAGTTTGGGTGCTTAATTTGGAAACTATAGTATTTGTCTTTTCTGTATTGCACACTCATTGTATTAAAGTTTCTTTCCACTAAAGGTCTATATGTTTTGTCTTGATGCGGTGGATGGCAGAACCTATTTAGAGCAGGCAGAGTTCTGAGGTGCTCCTCTCCCCGCCCTGTAACAGCTTCCCCTTCTCTGACTCACCTACTCTGTGGCTGAGTCTCAACACAATGGTTCTTCCTTACATGCCTTGCAAAGTAGATATACTCATCCCCACCTCCTTTCTTATGCCTTTCCTAATGTCACAGTTGTCTACATTCTGGTTTCCCCACTGGTCTAGGGACTCTGTAAGGCCAGAGAATAAGGATCCTCTAGGTCAACATGGAGACTGGGAAATGGGGATGCCCAGTCTGTGTGCGTGGCGTGACTATTGAGTGTTTGTTATCCCAGGTAAGAAAAGTTGAAGCAAACCTAGCAGTGTCTTGTAACTTGCCTACACTAAGCATCTTCTTCCCTCCTCTCTCCCACTCCTTGGTCCATCGCCCTCCAACTCTGTCTCTGCTCCTTATCAACATAGCCACTTGTGTCATCGCTGACTCAGAGACACGGAGACTGGTCCCACATCGCAGCTATTGTGAGGAATGTCATAACAAAACTTGGAGTGCTCCTACCTCTTTGAAATCCTGATTTAAGTTCTTTGGGATAAGTGGGTTATTTGGTAGATCTGTGTTTAATTCTGGGGGTAACTCCATGCTGTTTTCTACAATGACAGCATCATTTTGTTTTCTCACCAGCAGTGAGAAGATTGCCAATTCTCCACACCCTCACCAACTCCTGTTTACTTTTGGCTTTTTGATAATAGTCATTCTAACAGGTATGAGGTGATACCTCAGTGTGGTTTTGATTTGCATTTCTCTGACGACCAGTGACATTGAATATCTTTTGTAGTCTACCCATTTCCCTCAACCCCCTTTGCTATCACCAATCCAAAGCCCATCCGCCCTTGCTTGGATTCTTGCAGTAGTCTCCTAATAGGTCTGCCCTCACACACCCACACCCACACCCACTCTCTACACAAGCAGAGAAAGCTTTCCAAGCACAAGCCACTCACTTCCTAAAAACCTTCCATGTCCCCTCACGCTCTTATAAGAACAGATGTCCCTAGTATGCCCACCCCTCAATGCTCCCCACCCCCAGCGAAAAAAGTCCAGCTGTATCATGGCTTCCCTGCATATCAGTCACACCAGCTTTGGTAAAATGCTCTCTGACTCATTCTCCCTTCTTGCATTGCTTATCCAAAGTCTACTCCTAACTCCTAGACTTTTTTGTAGCTTAGTTTAAATATCATTTCACAGCAGACACTCCCCTCAGCCCTTCCATCTATACAGTCTTGTGCCACCACACACATCTCCTTACTCAACTGAAGGCGTTTGTGACTGAATCTATAACTGAACTGTGAGGGGACAGGCAGGACCTGGGCCCTGAAAGAGTGAGGCGCACAGGTGGAGTCAAACAACATGCTTATTCAGAGCAGCTCTCTGTGTTAAACAAACATGGCTGACTTTAAAAAGACACAAATGATATTGGATTAGGGGCCCACCCTACTCTAGTGTGATCTCATCTTAGCCAATTACATCTTGATTTCTAGATAGAGGCACATTCTAAGATAATAGAATAACTTCCATTTTGGGGGGATACATTCCACCTCTGACTTCTGTCTCTGAATTTCCCTCAAGCCTCTTCATCTCTTCATCCACTCGGTCTCCATCACGCCTGTACTTTCTTGCATCTATCACAACTGGCTTCCCTCTTGGGCCCACTCTAGCGGTCTCCCTCCTACCCATTCTCCTTTCTGCCTTCAGAGTCCCAGGATGGCTCGGACCTCCACATTCACTCATGCTGTTTGGACATAGTCATGTGCCACATAAGAATGTCTCAGTCAGTGGCAGTCTGCACAGACCTATTGTGCAGTGACACTATCGCACACACGCCAGTGACCTACAGAAGCGATAAGTCATGGGTGACGCAGCTCCTCCTCCAAGATGCCCTCCTGAGAAACGGAGACATGCTATGTGGAGAATAGCACACTATGATGCCTACACAACTACCAGAGAGTGTGAGCAGAAAAAGATCATCATCTGACTTGAGCTCGGAAACAGTCATTCTAACCATTATGCTGAGACGAGATGGGGGAGTGGATACAGAGACTAATAAGGGGTGTTATTGCCTAATTCAGATGTGAGTCACTAATGCTCCAATGGAGATGAGAGCAGTGGGCAGCTCTGGATCAATTCTGCAAGAAAATCAACAGGGTTTCCTGACAGACTGGCTGTAGGGTGAGACAGAATTCAAGGGCTAGTAGGTTTCTGTTGCTTGCAGTCTAAAGAGCTGAGTCCTGAAACTGGTTTCCTTTGCTCTCACCAGTTCTTCAAGGTGGGCCTACCTGAGTGAACCTGACTTTCCACTGGGTCCCAAGCCTGGCAAGACACTTCCTCTGAAACCACCCATTACCCCAGGAGGAATTAGAGGCAATGACTAAGTGAAGGGAATGAGTGAGCTAGGCTGTGTTTACACACAGAAGTCTAAAGTCAGAAAGAACAAAGGGTGTGAGTGAGAAATCCAGGAAATAGAACACGGGCCCAGGCACTTGTTCGGGTTCAGAGAACTTTCCCACACATTGTCAGCAGCTGCAAACCCAGTCCTCTGTAGCTGAAACTTCTCAGTGAAGGGACCAGACCACACACATCAGTCTATTTACCAGAACTACACTGTTGCCATGGAAAGAGTTGTGCTCACCTTCCTATCACCCATGAGCTTCCCTGCACTTCCCTGCTACCCTTGCTATTAGGTAAGGTCACATAACTAACAACTGGCCAATGGATTGTGATGTCTTCTTCCAGGACAAACAACAAGAGCCAAAATGTGTCTTCCATCCTACTCTTCCCCTGGGACAAAATGAAGGGGGCCTGAATCCCTGAGTCACTAGGTGGATAAAACTACTACCATCTCTCATTGGATTATGTGAGCAAGAAATAAACTTTTGTTCATTACAAGGTTAATATATTGCCCCAGCATGGCACAGCCTTCCTTGATGAAGGAAGGACACTGGCCAAGGATTTTGGAACCAGTTTCAACAAGAGTAAGTAATATGCATATACTCCTTTACAGTTTGAAAGAGATTTTGCTTACTCTGATTTGATACTCACTACACAAACTAGGTAATTCTGTTTAAACATTTTCAAATGGACACTTTCTTATAAGTTAAAAAAAAAAACTATCATGGGGAAGCCAATAATTTTTCTTTCTAGAAAACAAAATGGGAAAGAACTTGTCTACCATACTCACAAAAGTGAAGATATACAAAAGGAACAAACTTACCAGAAAAAAAAGCAGGGTCTGACGACAAACATAAATTCTTGTTGATGGAAATAAGACAAAATTTTAACAAATGGAAAAAGATTCTGAGTTCTTGTTTGGGAAGATTTGATATTATAATGATAAAATTTTTACTAAGTTATAATCTACTTCCAATCAAAATCCCAAGATGACTTTTTAAGAGATTTGACAGTGTTAACTAACATAAAAATCTTCTGGGAGGATAAAAAAAAATTGAAAATAAAAAGGTATAATTTGCTACCAGATATTAAAACAAAGCCAAGAAAACATGTACTGCTAGAAGAATAAGCTTATCAAGGAGGTAGAATAAAAAGCCTAGTAAGAGACCTACGTGCTTTAATAATGTGAGACAATTCCAAAGGGGTTAACAACAAAAGCTTAATGATTTTTCAAATCCCCCAATTCTGGGGGACTCCCCACACTTCCAGGGTAAGAGTAGCTCATTATGGCAAAGACTCTCCTTAGAAGGGTTTGAGGTAGAGGGGATCATGTTAGAAAGTCTGTGTGTGTGATTTTAAAAATTGTCCTCATTTTTGGAGGAGTAAAGTGATGATAAGAGGCTAGAGAATGGTAAATACTTCAAGATATGTCTTACTTCTCCAAGAGAAAGAAGAGAATGAGATCAGGAAGACTTTCAAAGTCTCTTCAAAGACTTGATGATACTCTATTTATTGAGTAAGGGGTAGATGAGGATTCCTTATATTGTTCTTTCCCCCCTTATTTAGACATTATACACATTCTTTATACATATGCAATATTTCTTACTACATTTTAAAGCCCATGTGTACAGTAATATCCCTTCCAGAAAGGTGTATCCACCCCATCCCCAGTTATGACTCACCAAAGTAGTATCCATGATTCACCGTATTTTGCAAAAGCATGATGATGAAGATGAGATATAAATGATTCCATGAAAATAAGTGAGGAAATCATTTTTAGTGTCATCTCCCTCCTCCCCCAGCACCTCGTCCTCCCTACCCCACCACACAGAAAAGCACAGACGTCCTATTCATCAGCAATCACTATGTATGACTGTACTGGGGGAGGGAAGAAATACCATTCAAAAGAGAACCAAACAATATATTTTAAAACTCCCATAGGAAAGAATTATAAATACTATATGAAAAAAATTTTGAAAATGTATTGAAGAACATAAAGATTCTTGAATAATCCTCAACCTCACTGGAAATGTTAAGTTTTACAAAGGGTAGACTCTCCCCAAAATGATGCACCAGTTGAATAAAATCCAAAGCTAAATTCTAAAGAATTCTTTGGGATTTGCAAAATAAACTCTAATTAACATGTATTCTGACAGAATAGCCGAAAGTGGTTTTAAAAAGACGAAAAATTAAAGATTTAAAAATATCAAAATATTCTATAACGTTGTGGTATTGGTAGCAGAATAGACAAATGGATGGAAAAGAACAGCAAATCTTGACACAGACACATGATTATTGGAGAACTTAATAGATGATATAGGTGTCATTTCAAAGAAGCCAAGACAGGCTAGAATGTGCAATAAATGAAGTTGGGGTAATGAACTAATATTTAAAATAAACTACTTAGATTTTTTAACATACCATTATACACAAAACTAAAATCCCAATGAATTAAATCAAATGCAGAAAAATAAATGTATGAAAGCATTAGAAAAAATAGATAGGGACATATCTTCATATTTGATATTCAAAAAGACTTTCTAAGGAGGATGCCAAATCCATTAGCCATAAAAGAAAGCACTAACAGACTTAGTTAGCACTAACAGACTTATCTACGCTTTTTAAAACTTCTATAATAACATCATTTTCAAAGTTTAAAAACAGACATAAGGAGAAAATATATGACATATGTATAAAAGACAATGTTCAAGTCACAAATTAGAATACATTTCTAAAAACTGATAAAAGAAAAAAGGAATAACTTGGTAGACTAAACTGGCAAATATATTTAAAAAACAATTCAGAGAACAAATATATGTTGAATAAGTGTTGCAGAAGGAAATGCAAATTCAAATAATGAGATGACATTTAAAGATCTATTATCCTGGTAAAAATTTTAAAGACTTATATCTCATGTGAATTACAGTGTAGGATTCAGGAACCCGCCACATATTGGTAGGAGTGTGGGTCAGGGAACCCAGGGAGGGGACCGAGGGGTAGCCATCAAGGAGTTAGCGTTGACCCAGTAACCTCACCCAGTTGGGAACATAGCTGACCCAAATCCTCCCGGCACGCTTGAAGCCTTGTGTTCAGAAACATTCCTGAATTATTACTGGCAAGAACTAAAAGGTGAGACATTTTGATGTCTGCCAGGATGGGGCTGGAAAGATAAAGGGTGGTGTATTCAGACTAGGAAATGTGCTGTCTGGTGCAAGAATGAGGCAAATCTAGATGAGCAGACATGGAAAGTGACAGAACGTGTTCTTGAGTGCAAAAAAATAGAGTCTCACAAACAATGCACTTACTACCCTTGTATACAAGTGCAAAAAATTTTTTTGTAAAACAAAGACTACATCAAACTATCACTTGCTCTAATAAGAGAAATGAGATTAGGGGTGAGGTGGGAGTTGGGACTTGTAATGGAGAATTTTTACTCTTAATAATCTACGCTTCTGTGGATTTTGACATTTTACTTTTTAAGTTTTTCCCTATTACCATCCCCTATATCCCCTTGTCCTTTACTCCCCCTGCCCCTTAACCTTAGAGTTCTCTCAGTATTAATGTTCACTAAGTGGACACTTAGTGGACACTCTAATGTCCATAAGTGCTTGCTTTATCAAATCATCTACTATGTCCAACACCTGTTTTTGTCATTGACTTGCTTTACCAGCCACAATTCTCTCAAAATCTCGATTTTGCTGAAAATTGACTGCATTTCATCTTTCCTTATGACTAAGTGGTATCCCATAGACTGGATAGAAACACCTTATCCTTCAGATTGGGTGTTTGCATATAGGAAGGCTACTGATTTTTGTGCATTGATTTTGTATCCTGCTACTGTACTGAACTGGTCTATTATTTTGAGTAGTGTTTCTATGGAGTTTTTAGGGTTTTGTATATATATTATCGTATCGTCTGCAAATAGAGACAGTTTAATTTCTTCTTTTCCTATTTGGATCCCTTGAATGTCTTTCTCTTGTCTAATTGCTCTGGCTAGGACTTCCAGTATTATGTTGAAAAGTAATGGTGAGAGTGGACATCCTTGCCTTGTGCCTGATCTTAGGGGAAAGGCCTTCAGCTTCTCACCGTTGAGGATAATATTGGCCGTGGGTTTGTCGTATATGGCTTTTATTATGTTGAGGTATGTTCCTTCTATCCCAAGGATTTCAAGGGCTTTTATCATAAATGGGTGTTGCACTTTGTCAAATGCTT
>PVIJ01021955.1:0-17307 GCA_004024925.1 Scalopus aquaticus
TGATTTTTGTGCATTGATTTTGTATCCTGCTACTGTACTGAACTGGTCTATTATTTTGAGTAGTTTTTCTATGGATTTTTTAGGGTTTTGTATATATATTATCATATCATCTGCAAATAGAGACATTTTAATTTCTTCTTTTCCTATTTGAATCCCTTGAATGTCTTTCTCTTGTCTAATTGCTCTGGCTAGGACTTCATTCTATTTAATAGGTCAATTCTAACCATCATGAATCCATAAGGTATTCATTGTAGAAGCATTAGTTACCACAAAGTTTGTTTGCTATTTGTTAAAACGTGACGGATCATAAAGAATTCATTTGACGATGACAAGGACATCATAGGTATTTCTCTGCATAGATCTGTAATTTAGCGTCTATAAAACATTATTTAATGATAATAAAAAATGAACTATTTTCATGCTAAACAGCATGTGCCTTCTTCCATTTCAGGAGGTACCATGTTAATCCAAAAACATCCTGTTAGCTGCACAATCCCTCATTAAATGTTAAGTTATCTTCAATGATAAAAAAAAATCAGATCTATTAAAACTGTGCAAACTGCAGGCTTTATAGTAATGCAAGAATTTAGGCACATCTGCAGCAATATTAGCTTCAAAGTACTTTAGAAATTGATTGTAGTAATTCATTTAAAAACATGCTGCTTTCCACTGGTTAATATATTGAAATATTTTGTCGATCTTCCTCTTTTATGTACCCACACATTAATATTCATGAAGAAATTTAAAGTTAAAACCTTGTTATGTGTCATAAATCCAGATAAACTTTGAAAATCTTCACTTATTAACATAGAGCCGCCATAGTACTTGCATTGTTACATGCTGTTAGAATCATTAACTTTAGTTGTGCAATTTCTTTTTAGAAAATTGTATTAAATATAACAGAAGGAAAAACAAAAACTCTCTAAGTCTAGAGTTCTGTGAACTCAAATATTACTCATTAATGTCTTCTATAAATCAAAGGAGGATTAAATATTTGCAGGCTGCATGGATTTTATACTTATAACTAGAAACATGTAGTTTACATATATATAATTATAATGAAATTAATGAAAAGCCAGCCTTCTAGTAATGATTTCATATATATGTCATGAATGATCTTTTTCATCATTTATTACTTATTTATAACTTGCCATTTTTTTCTACGCAGTTGTTTTTTCCCTGATGAAATTTAAATGTCTTTAAACAAAAATGTAAAAAATTACAGTCAAAATCTCTAAAACTCCAGTTTTGCTAAAACAGCATGAAATGCCAAGTGACTTCATTCACTCTTGTTGTGTGTTAGTTTCCTCACATATGAAATAGGCATATTAATATTTATTGCTCAGCATACCCATTAATACACACACACGTGTAACACCAAGTCTGACTTAATAAAATGTTGGTTATAAAAATCAATGGTATCTCATTTTTAACATTACCTATAATTCTAATAAAAATTAGTCAGTGAAACAGTATATATTTAAATGTCTTAAAAATATTGTGGGTATGTAAATTTATCAGTTTTTTAAAGATGTTTCTCAATAGAAGCTTTACTTTGTTATATGGTAACGATCTTTATTCAGGAATTCTGGGATCTGGAATTATTTTCCAAACAAACTATAAAAAAAAGTTCTTTTATTTGTGTTTTGAAAACTTTGGAAAAACATCCACAGCCGCAGCCTGCAGCTGGCTTGTGGCTGAGAGGGAGGTGCCTCTGAAGGCCCCTGAATTTACTACATATGGAGAAAGAGAGTAGAAACCAATTGAGGACACTGTAGGACATTCACTAGTTTATATTCCTTTGTGGGCAGTTACTGTGCCTGGTGGGGTCATACCAGCTTTTCTATTTTCTTCTTCATTGGCAAAAACTGATAAATTCAGTCATTTTCTATTTTTCTGGCAAGTTTTGTTTCCTTGAGGTCTCTTTCTGTACCTTGCATTTATGTGCTATTCCTATTATCTTTATTATTGCCTACTTATTACTTCAAATTGCAGGTATATCATTGCTATCGTATATAAATTCTATTTATCCAACAAGAATTTAGAAGTGTTATGATTGCAACAAACAATTGCTTTTGTTTCTCTTCATAACATAATGTCTTAAGGGCATCTACATAGAAAGCACAGCTGACATTATACCATGACATGAGAGAAAGACTACTTTCTTGCCAAATTCTGGAACAAGAAATGCATGTCTCCTAGCCTGCTTTTTCTTCCTGTTTCTGATTTTTTAACACTGATTGACTTAGTCCATGCAATGAGGCAATAACAGGGAAGAATGCTATATAGACTAGACAAGAAAAACAATAATCCTAACAAATCTATAAAAATAACCAATTTTAAAAGATACAAGCTCTGTATACCAAAAAGTTAATTTTTCTAGAGTATAATAAAAATGGAAAATTGAAATTTAAATAGTATCTAAAATTAAATCAAAGTAAAATACTTAGAATAAATGTAATGAGTTATGTGGAAGACAAATCATAAAATTATGTTGCCTGAAATTTAAAAGCCCAAATTAGAACCAATTCATGTTCACCAATAGAAGAGTGAATTAAAAGTTATGATATACTCGTATAATAAAATACTGAACAGCAATCAAAAGTAATGGACTTCTGGATCCTAAAACAACAGTGATGCACCCTGAAAACATTTTGCTAATACAAAGAAGTCAGAACAAAGTGAAATTCTGGAACTGGCTAAAGAATCTGCAGTAACAGGAAACTGATTAGTATCAATGGTTGCCTGAGGAGCACTGCATGGGAGTGTGGGATTGAAGAGATAAATGAAACATTTCGTGGAGATGTAAACAGTGTATATATTGAACACTGTCTATATCAGCAGCACCTTTACTGAGGTGATGATAGGAGTGTATATATTTGGAAATAATGACCGGCTCTTTTAAACTGTGTGAATTTTATTGTTTCAATAAATTAAAATTGGTTAAGAAGAATATGTTATTGAGTTACTCATATTAGGTTCATGTTGTCCATTCTTTGGCTGAACAGCATTACTAGGGAAGTGCATAGCAAAACAACAATGAGGTATCATTTAACATCCATGAGAATGTCCATCAGACAAAAGATAAACTAGTATCAGAGAAAAGGCAGAGAGAAAGGAATCTTTGTACGATGTTTCTGGGGATATAAATTAGTGTGACTATTACGGGAAAGAGTATAATGATTTCTTAAAAATTAAAAATTGCAATTCCATACATCTGGTTGTACACATTAAAAGTACAAAACCTCTAATTTAAAGAGATGTATGTACCCCTATGTTCATTGCACCATTATTTACAATAGCTAAGACCTGGAAACTACCTAAGAGCTCATCTATCGATGACTGGATAAAGAAGATATGATTTATAGACACAATGGGCTAACACTCAACTATAGGAACGATGAAATTACGTTGTTTGCAATGTGAACATGGGTGAACTAGAGGGTATTACACATAGTGAAATAAATGAGATGGAGACTGAGAAGCACCATAGAGCTGCACTCATGAGGCATATAGAGAAAACAAGCGAGTAGATAAACTAAATAAAACAAAATTAGGCAACTCTCCTGCCCTTCCCTGACTATGCAGGTGCCTCTCTTTCCCTTCTTTGCCTAATAAGCCTGTCCTTTCTTAAGATGTAAGAAAAAAATAAACTTTAAGATTATAAGATCAATTATTGGATATGAGGACAGAAGGGAGTGGTGGATGGGGGCATTGGATAAAGGGGTAGATTTTATGGTAAAGGATAGAATTGTACTTTTAGTGGGGAACTTAACACGGGATATATACACAAGGAGGATATTTTACTGAGGTACACCAGGAATGCACATAATATTATAATGCAATGTCACTGCTGATGATAACATTTAAAGCTTAAATTGAAAGCACACAACATAATTAAAAGTCTTTTTTTACATCACTACTAATAAGTTATATGTATTTGTAAATAATTTACTCAGTACTCTATGTAATACTTAGATTTTTCTTCTTTGTATCTCTCTTATTTTCTTCTATACATCTCTATTTTATTTCCCAACATGTTCAGTTTCCTCTTTTCTTTCAATCCTGTTTTCCATTCACTATTCTTAATAGACAATGATATAATATTCATATTATCTATATTATTTAATAGTATGTTGATTGACTGTAAAAAAATAGTACAGGCTTGACTTTTTAATAATTATTTCTAATTTTCCTATCTAATAAGAGTCCCTGTAACGTATTTATTATAAAAGACTTCAACTGGTATCTTATTGATTGTATATTTGTTAAAATTTTGCAAGTCTATGGAAAGATTTTAAAATTCACACATTATTTTATTTTCTAACAGAGAAACACTAAACACTAACAGAGCTTCTCTGATAAACGTAAGAAGTCACAACTTCCACTTTTTAAAACACACCACTATTTCCTTATGGAACGTAAAACTGCAAGCACATTATACAGCTTAATAAAAGTAAGGCTCTAAATATCAGAAAATATTGCAAGGAGCCAACGGTAAGCAGTATTTTCTACCTTGCAACCAGTGCATAAAAAGGAAGGAGCTCTTTGTTAGTCTTGTGTGGGAGAAAATGGCATGGAAGTCAATAATCTTGTGGAAAAGAAAAGCAGAGAAACCCAGCACATGTCAAAATTTTATTGGCTTAATTTAAACAAATTTATACAAGGAAAATTAGTTCTATAAGGAAAAATCATCCTGGCTAGTGTCTTACACATACAATGACTTTAGGCGAACAGATTAATAGAAAGAGTAGAGTGCCCCTGAGTACTACTTAAATGTCTTTGCTTTGGCATTTAGCTTCAGAGATTATTCAAGGAGAGAGTTTCTTAAATTATAACCAGTTTAGAAAAGAGTCACCTTATGTGATATTAGAAAAACAATTTAGCACATATCTGTTCATTGATAGCATATCTTTTCTGATATTACATATGTTGGAACACCTGGAAATCTCTTGAAGGTTTTCAGGGTGTCTATATTTATTTTCTTTCTTTCTTCTTTTTTAAGATGTATTTATTGATGCATACAAGAGCTAGGGTACAGGCCAGAGGTGTGGGGGTGTGAAAGGATTCCTGAGAGACAGAGTGGGGAGCAGAACAGGCGGATTGACTGAAATCCACTGCTGAGGGGAGCAGCGGGCAAGGCAGGAGCGGTCTGTTGCGCCATGTGGGAATCACACCGGCTGGGATGGGACTCGTGCAGTGGCTGTGGAGAGCTTCATAGGCTGACACTTAACCCCTTGCGCCACCAGGGAGGCCCAATTTTCTTATTGCTTAGTATAATGAATATGTTAACAGTGTGCTAGAGTCTTAAAGAAATTATAAGCACACTTGAGATGTCATAATGTTTAAAAGGTTTTTTAAAAGGGTCAAATACACCCATGTTTGAAGACTAAAGTCATAACCTACCAAAAAAAAAAAAGTTAACAGAATCAGAGTAAAGTTCTTATGGGTCTTTAAAGTTTGCATGTATTTTTTGAAATGAGAGTGTCTGTCTGGAAACTGATACAGTAATGCCCCAACTTAAATAAGAAACGAGTCAACAGACCACAAAATATCATACGAGGAAAATGCCACACTCAGGGCCCTGCACTGTTCCCAGGTTACAGGCTTTTTCAGTATTTTTATGGTGTCCCTCTAAAGGCAGTTGTGCCACTGTCTGAGGATTTTCTCCCATCTCTTTTAGTTGGGAGACGGTGGGAGCATCATCACTTCTGCCTAGCAGTATTGGCCAAACCAAATCAGAAGATGCTCTCGACTTAGGCCTGAGGGAAGTAAACTACATGTTTTGATGGGAGAAGCTGGAAAGTCACATTGCAGTAGGTGTAGATCCAGAGGGGGTGAGGGGGGGTGCTAGGTCCATATGTGCTAGCCAGTTCAAGCCCTGGCTACATTTATTCACGAATGTCTCACAACTAAATGTGCTCAGTATCATCTCTGGATTTCCAAAAGTCACTTCCAATATTGAAAGTAGCCTCCGCGACCAATGTTAGTAACCAACGTTAGGGAGAACATATGGAATCCTGATATTATTTGTTTTTTTATCAGTATGACTGTACACATATATACACAGTGGTGAATTACACTGGTGTCGGCTGGTATCAGATTAGAAGGCAACACAATCATGACAACAATAGAACCATATGTTTATGCAATTGTTTAAAAAAGTGTGAACCAAAGATGATTTAATAGCCAGCAACATGTTAAGGCTATTACTGAAAATACAAACATCAACATCAAGAATTTAATAACACCGCACCGTGAGTTGTTTTGAGGGCTACACTAGAGAGTGTGCTTCCTTCAACTAAACCAGGGTGGGGAAACTTCAGCAAAGTGCAGAGAGTGGGCGTTCAATTAGAATTGTAACTTCAACTCAAAGGAGGAGACAGAGATAAAAGAAAACATTCTAAAGCGTTAAGTTTCGACAAAGTGGAGATCATTAAAAAAAAGAAGAGGTGAACAAAGCTGGAAAAATGGAAGAAAAATATCCACAGTGATTTTCACACAGATGGTGCATGTCCAAAGACAAAGTGGACGATGAAAAATCCAGGTAGTAAAGCTGAGAGTCATGATTATATGGGATATTATACACACACACACACACACACACACACACACACACCACATACAATATATACTTACAATAGCTTATATTATACTCTATATTATATAGTATATATATTATGTATAACTATAATATCTGAGATAACACAGATAGCACGTGCACTATAATGCTGTTCCTCCCGCCATTTCAGAGCAGGTGTCGTGAAAGCCAGGTAAGAACTGGCATCCTGGCCGCAAAGTGATGCCACTTTCTGCCTATTTCTTCAGCTGCTGTGTGGATAATGAGTTGGGAAATACTTAGGAGCTCATAAAAGCCCAATACTTGTTCTTTGATCTGTGAAGGCAGACTGAAAAGAATCAATAGAAGACCCCAAGGTACCTCTTTTCAAAAGCTCTGCCACCACTGTACATCAGAAGCAACGCTGTGTCCCAGGGGGATGTTCAGAGATTATCACCACCTCCAAGACTAAGGGAGACAGAGTGTGTAGCCCTGTCATGTCTACATCAGTTCTCTCTTTCATCCCTTTATGATCTAGGTGGATCATGGAATGTGGGTACCGCGCTCAGTGTGCCTGCTTTACAGAAATAGCCCAACACAGCTTCTGGTCCTCAACTTCAGAGGACACAAATGAGCTTCATGAGATGCTTCATTTGCCCAGATCACCTGTCCCTGCTGTAGCATCATCTCCCTTCAGTTCACATCTATTGCTTTCCATGAGGTCTTCTATGATCCGTCTCTGAGGCTATGACACAGGTAAGCCTGATTTAGGATGGGTTGTCTTAAAGTACTGGTGTGGCTCCCCAATTCCCCACTCCGAGCCTGGCTTACTCAGAAGAACGCGGAAGGAAAGGACTGAGGAGAAAGCCTTCAGGTAACAGAACTTCAGGATTTCATTTAGTCATTGACTCTATATTGAGACAGACTAGTTTGAGGTATACGCATGCACCAAATTCTGATGCGGGAAAATTACTCATCTGATTGGTCAGCAGTCTGGAAGGATGAAGATTAGAAGATGAAAATCAGGAAAGCACAGAGAAAAATTAAGTGAATAAACCATTGCAAAAGGTGCAAAATGGGGACACAGGCATAGCTCAGATTTAGCACCAGGAAGAGGTACTCAACAATCAGGGGCACAGGTGACTCCTCTGAGGCTGCAGAATATCCTCTGTCCTCAGCCATGCCAGTCCCCACCTCCCATTGTTTACTCAGAGAATTCTGAGAAACCTCTTTATACATTCAATAAGTCCCAGAGCAACTGAACCTTGCTACCTAAAGACCCATTTGAATAGAGTCCTTTGATATATCAAGGTCTGTATTATGAATACTGCGGCGAAACTGTCAGTGGGCTTGCCGACCCTCGAGACGGTCTGAAAGCCGCGTTTTCCTGAGTTCTCAGACGGAATCTAATGGTGTCACCTTGATACACCGGGGAAAGAGGAGATTTATGCTGCTTCAAACTTTTCCCCCCTCCACTTTTAATGTATGAATCTCATTTGCTCAATTACTTCCTTGCTCTTTTCTTCAATATTCTGCCCTTTGGTCTTAAGTCTGCCATTGGAAGGAGAAACCCCTTTGAAGACAGACTTCTTTGAAGACTAAAAATTTCCAGTCTCCACTCCATGTGTTGAACTCTCACCACTTCGGTACTCTCCCCTATCACCGCAGTGCAAAGAACACTCATTGAGTTCAAAGAGAGCTTTAGCACATAGATGAAGACAAGCAGAATGCATCAGGGAATGAGGATCAAGCAGACATACATGCTCCTCTGATTTTCCTATTCTTGCTCTTCCTGCAGTATCAGTGGGAGCTGTTTCAGCCAGTGAACAGCACACATTAAGAGAAAAAAAAAAAAAGAACATCCCGAAAAAAATTCAAAAAAAGTTTCTGGAAATTTTAAATCTATTTAAACAATTAAGAGATGATATCATTTAGAATCTCATTTCATCAAAAATAAAAACCACTATTTATTCGTTGACACCTTTCAGATCTTCAAACATCTTAAGTTAAACATTATTTAATGGTAATATGAAGAAAGTATTGCTGATAAAACTTGAAAGACAGCTTTAAGTAAATACTGTGATTCTTTTTATTTAAGGAAAATTTATTTGATTACAAGTTTACCTGTTTATTAATGCAATGTTGGCTTACTATACTGTAAATGATTTAGGAGAACAGGTGCCTATAATTTCTAAGAGGAGGGATGGAGGACAAATTGTAGAAGACTCAGCCTTTAAACTGGAGACGACTATAGGTTCTACAGACACACAGTAACCGTCTTTGTAATAGGTAACCATCTACAAAAGAGTGGAACTTGGCCTGTGTCCAAGTAAACATCCACAAAAACAGAAAAGCCCTCAAAGAAACCAAACCTTCTGACAATTTGATCTTGGATTTGCAGCCTCCAGAGCTGTCAGAAAATGAATTTCTCTTGTTTAAGTGACAGTCAAAACCAGACTATGGTTTTGTAATGGCAGCCCTAGCAAGCCAATATGTCTGGCCTGACGTACTCACAGATAAACATCCAATGAATGTCACCAAACCCATTAACATCCTACTCAAAAGGCAGGAACTTGTGTCTTTCAGTACTAGTTTTGGAGACAAAGTTGACTACTCAGTGCTCTTATACATTACTGATGAGAGTATAAACATGAGCAAGATCTGGAAAATTCCAGGAGGCTCATTCTTTTCTATTTAGAAATTCTACTTCTAGACATCTACTCTAGAGAAGTGTTTACAGTTGAACAAAAGGATATATGCTCAAGGAGATTTATCACAGCAGCTTTGTTTATGATAGCAGGATGTAAAAAACAAATGGAAGAGTTCTTTAGTCAGAATATTATCATGGATTAAATTGAAAAAAGTAAGTATGTGCAATAACATACAAATCTCAACCCCAATGATGACAGGAGGGTGAGGAGATAATAAAATCTGATATACAGGTGATGCCATTTCAATAAATTTAACGATGATATGCCAATTTAAATTGCTTGTAGACACACACATTTAGTGTTAAAGTACAAAAACGTGCTGCACGCATACTTTGAGTTAACGCTTGCTACCACAGTACAATGGGGAAGGGAGAAACGGTGACAATTCAATGCTATACTCAAGATGTCTGTCTTCAAGGAAAAGGAGAGCCTCTGAAAAAGTTCAGCAAAAGACGTTCACATGTATTTGAACTCCACGAATATTTTTGGCTATTCTTTATAGTTATTTTCTATCATTTTAATGTAATTTCAAGATGGCTCATTACATGAAATGATTATCTTGAAGGGAGACCCAGTCATTTGCCAGCTGAGACACAACAGCACTTGACATTGGGGTACTGACTTGTAGAAGACACTGGTCTCCTCCAAACTCCACACTGACTTTTCTAGAGCACTAGCACATCATCTTATAATGAATAAGGTTTAAACCTCATGAGATTTACTCATATGCTTTCCCTCCTTTTCACTATGAGCACGAAATACCTCCCCCTTGGAAAAGTACATACGAGATGAAAAGCTAGTAGAAAATTCACTACTCTAAATAAAGCCATGTTACAGAATATGTAATGACTCAGAGAAAACGTACCTGATTTCTGGATGCTGGGCTAAGACCACAATAATCTATCACATCCTATCTCCATGCAACAACTTGACATGGTTGAGTCTGCCTCTAATTGGAGACCTGATGATTTTGCTGCTGTTGCATTATTTTGTTTGCTTTGTCTCTTGCTTTTATTTCATTGGCGTACAGTTGATACATGACGAAATGCACGCTTGATGGGTTTGGACACAGGCTGAGTTCCATGGTGCTACCATCTCCATCAAGGTAACAGATGAATCTAACACCTCCAAAAGTGTCTGTTTGGGTTTTGTTCATTTTATTTTGTTTTGGCTTTCTGGCTGGAAAGAACACTAGAGATAAACCCTCTTAACAAAGTGTGAAGTGTACAAGACAGTTTTGTTAACGAAGTTATTACACTATAGACAGATCATATCAAAATCCCACTTCTGGATATATCCAGAGGAAATGGAATCAGGACCTCTAATGGTTATCTGCACTTTTATATTCATTGGAGCATTGTTCACAATAGGCAAGATATGGAAATAGCCCCAATGTCCGCTGACAGGTGAACAGATAAAGAAAATATGGTATGTACTAAAATGGAATGTTATTCAGTCCATAAAGAAAGGAAATCCTGCTATTTGTGCCTAGGGTTAACCTATGCTAAGTGAAATAAGTCAGTCACAGAAGGACAAATAACACATAATTCTACTTGTATGAGGCTTCTGAAATGGACAGCCTCACAGAAGCAGAGAGCATGGCGCTTTTACCAGGAACTGGGGGTGGTGGAATTGGAACTGATGTTCAGCAGCTATAAAGTTTCAGGTACCAGATGAATAAATTCAGGACACTTGCTGTTACATTTAGACAGATAAATTATCTCAGGCAAGAACACCTGTGCTATGTAGAAGGACACGTATGTCCCTATGTGCCAGGCAGTCAGGGAGGAAATATAGAAACTAAGAATTAGGATGTCTTTCAAGTCTTTATGTGGGTTGTGGCTATTTGATTCTAATTTAGAACTGCTAACAAAAGCGAGGCTTATCAATTGTCTTTCAGAGGAGTTAAAAAATAAAGTGAAATACACAGAGATTCAATACTGTTGGGTCCTGTCCTTGCTAATGTTTTCAAGTCACTGATTCAGTCAATTTCTTATTTGTCCCCACTATTACATGTATATAAGGGCAGAAACTTATGTGTTGTTCAGTTTCTACATCTACTGCACTGAAAGCAGTACATGCCCCGTAAGTCATGTAAGAAATACATTTTGAATAAATTAATAAAGAAATATTTATACAAATATCCAATAGCTACATCAGTGTAATTTAACCATGAACATGCTGAAAAAACATACCTGCACTTACAGAACTTACTTTCTAGAGCTAGGCAATAATAAACCTAGAAAAATATGAGTAATCAATCAGGTCAAATCAGTAATCAATCAGAAAGCGTGCAATGGGTTAGCGAGTGACAAGGATGGACTATCATCTGCTTTGTGGGGCAGAGAAGGTCCTCAAGGAGTTGATAACTTGGGATGGCATCAAAATAGGGAAAAGGATCCAGCCCTGTGAAGACCTATGAGAAAATTATTCCAGGAACAGGAAAGAAAAATCTGAAAAGGCCTAACATGTGACTAAGAAAATAATTTTTTCCAGGCAGTGGGAGAATGTTGGTATTGATGGATATCACAGGGGTGGAGAGGGGTGAAGTGTGGGATTAGCTATATAAGAACTCTGGATTTTATTCAGTGTCAAGAACTTGAACATCAGTGTCAAGAATCTTCTAAGCAGGAGAGAAAATAATAAAGACAAGCTGTGAAATCAGTTCTGTTGCTATTGCTAGGTGGTGGTTGGCTAGTAAGGGTCTGGGACAATATTGGGTATTATTATTTTAGCTTAGGAATAGGTAGAAGTTGTCTGTTGCTTTCAAGTAAAAACATCTGAATTTATACACTCTATAACATACCTTTTCTTAGTTCACTTATTCCTCAACAGAAGTCACTGTTTATATATGACAAACTTATGTACATTCTTTATAATCCTGTAATGAATTATATAAATCTTTACATAATTAATTATTAAAGTTGAGATGAGGTCTTTGTAGCAGATTTTTCTTATTGAATTTCATGTTTTTTGAACATGAACACACACCTAGTAAATTCACACATGTATACATTATATTCACTAACATAGTATAGTGTAATGAAGTCTAATATAACACAATATAACATAGTAGAGTAGAATAGAAGCAAAATGCAAATATAGTTTCCCTGTTCTGTAGACATGCATTTGAACTGTGTATTTATTTCATGGCTGGACCAATACAGCGCAGCAGTCAATTGCATAGATTTTGCTCCAAGTCTCATTTTTCCAGGTGCCCCCAGCTGTCATTGGGAAGTTCGAATCACGGTTGCTACTTAGAGGGCAAGCTAGGCTGAGTCTTGCTTTTCTCCTTTTCTTGGTTTGGTCAACTTATTTCTCAGCTGTTATTTTTTTCTTTGTCTAATACAGATGCTGCTAGCAACAGGAGTTTGTAGGAAGTTAAAAGTTTTATAGTCTCCTCGCTCATGTTTCCACCGTGCAATAAAATTGTTCATTCCCAAGCTATTTGGATACCAAAAAGTATATTCTGAAAGAAAATTAAATGTCTAAAACACTTGGCAAAGGAATATAAGGCTGCCACAAGTATTTTCCCCCAAGATGCTACCTCTTCATAGACTGAACCCAATTTTATGATCTTAAGAATTTAATAACATGTATACAAATATCTAAAAATATTCAGTATCATTAGAGAGAAAAGCAAAAAAAAAAAAAACAAGACTGGAAACGCACTTGCATAGACAATCACACTCACGGGAATAACATGTTTATCGAAAATTGCTTCATATAAAAATATTCTTGTGTTTAAAGCAGAGGAGAATTTATTACATGGTTAAATCAATGTTAAAATGTATTTGTAAAGCCATATATCAGATAAACATAATACAGCTAATGAAATTCCATAGCAGCAACACTTTCTGTCTCGCAGCAATATATTATTTAAGGTCTGTGGAAACTAAGTGCTTTAATGCACATAGCGCTGTTGCTCATTATAGGTTTTTGACATCTTAAAAACAGGTTGTGTTTACATCATGGGGATATGGAGATAAACAAACACATTGAAACCTAAAGTCTCCTCTGAAATACAAGCTTTCAGTTTATAGGTGTTTATTATGAACAGCAAGCTTTTTCCAAATGATTAGATGCAGGCTGAAATGGTATTGAATGACTTTTGCTTGCGCTTACAGAGCCGTTAAAAATGTTGACAGCTTTTTCCACTAAAAGTACAATGGCATTCAAGGAGATGACAGGATGCATTGTCTCTTTTTATAGCCACAACTTCTCTCACAAACTGTGCATGTGTAAGAACAAGGACAGCCAGAGAAATGTCACACCTTACTGCAAATTCTACACGCCTTAGCCAGGATTCCTCCTTTTATCCCATCCACTTTCTCCATTCTTAGGACAAGAGCAGCCCATTTCAATATCTCTCAGTTCTGCTCATTTCAACATGTTCTGATTGAGGACTTACATCCAAGACAAAATATCAAGCGTTTGTCCAAAAATGATGAATTCACGGTACCGATACTGAGGTTTCTGTATGATCAAAACACTTATACGCACAGATAATTTCTTTTAAAAAGGAAAATGGAAAGATGGACTCAGGCATAAAGTATATAATATTGCTTTTTGGAAAGAGTAATCTGGTTTTTAAGATATAGTATTAACAACTGATTATGAATTAATTCTCTCACCCACATGCAATATGGAGACTTACATAAGTTCTTTCTACAAAGAAGTGAATAATTTCAAGAATTTCACATGGAAACTACCTCCAGGAATTGTATGGAAAACTGATAGAATGTTTTAAATATAGATGAAAGAAACCTGTTTTGATGTCCATCATTTTACCATGCAGGCCACTTTCTATATGCTGTAGGACCTAATTGTTTTAAATAAAGGTGTTCATTTAATTTTAAGCTTGATAGAAACGAGTCCTACATATATACATATAGATGTATATACATATCTACATATAGATGTATATGTATAGATACATACAGATGTATATGTATCTATATACATATAGATGTATACATCTATAAATATCGGTGTATACATATGCATATATATAGATGTATATACATATACATCTAGAATACATATATTCTAGATACAGGGACCATACTCCCATATGAAGAGATCACATCATTACAAAAGATAAATCAGGGCCTCCCTGGTGGCGCAGAGGTTGGGCGCTGCGCTGTGGAGCTGTCAGCAGCCACATTGTGAGTTCGATGCCCAGCTGGGGAGAATCCCACATGGCGCAGCAGACCTCTCCTGCCTCACCCGTTGCTCCCCTCAGCAGTGTATTTCTGATACGCCTGTTCTGCTCCCCACTCTGTCTCTGGTGAACCCTCTCGCCGCCCCATGCCTCTGGCCTGTACCCCAGCTTGTATGCATAAATAAATGAATCTTAAAAAAAAAAGATAAATCAACCTAAGGAGCAACAGTTGATGACATACTCGCTTGCACCAGAAGCATCATTCAGTCATGAGTTCCAAATAGTCCTTTAAATACTAGATACTGGAGTGGGGAAGGGAGGGAAAAAAATGAATACTAGATACTAAAGTTTGTAGATGGGCTTAGTAAAGGATTTGCTACTCTGGAAGCTCCCTCACCACCCTCTGAGTTACACAATATACACATAAAGAGAATGCTGCTGCTGTTAGCACGTGTGCCAGTTAATCAGATAACTAGGCCCTGTGTGAGTCCTAGTGCGCCAACATTAGAGAAATGATCTTCTAGGAGGACAGCGGTTTCTACAAAGACTTCCACGCTAGGAAAATGTCAGTTGCAAATCTGTGAAAAAAGTAACTAGAACAATGATATAGATATTGATGGTTTCTAAGTCTGTCTCGAGGGCGTTACTTCTACAGGTACGTTGACTACAGCAAAAGCAAGAGGAGTATCAGCCATGGACATCATGCTCTCACTTAATTTTGTGGTAATCCTTTGACATTGATATGATGTGTACAAGATCTCAGAACTAGCAAGCAACCGAATGAGAATTCAATGCAAATAGTCTCATAAGTTCTATGGTGTATAGAAAGATTAAAATAATACAAAACAGAAAACCCGGTCCTTGACTGAAGAAATCAGAGGGAAAAGCCAAGACAGATATAGATTTTTAAGCTGTTGAATTAGACAAGAACCTTTTTAAATGAGGAAAAATTTCATCAAAGGAAGGTAAACCTGGCCTTTCAAAATAAGCAAGCAGTGGTCATTAAGAGAAGTGCATCGATGTCCACAAGCTAATTCAAGATTCACCAGAATGAAATGGATTGATACATATGCAGAGGAATGAACAGATGCATACAAGAAACCAAGTATAGTAAAATTTTAAGGCTAGAAACTCCAGAGTGGGTAAGTGAAAATTCATCTTTACAGTCTTTAAGTTGTGCTGCAGGATTGACATTTTACATATATTTTATTTTTAATATGGGGCATTCATGGAGAAGAAAAAATAGCCATTAGACTGCATTTCTCTACAGCACCCTGTGACTTTGGGGGCCCTTTCATTCAACATTTGGCAGCTTCCACACCTCCCCCAGGCTCCCTGAGCCCCCGTCCTTACCGGGTCTATGGCTTCAGCTTCCCTTCGTGGTCCCCGCTCAGTCACAGCTGTCTAATGCGAGTGATGACATCGCTTCTGCGCTCCTCGGTGGGCTGCAGGCCGCGGCGCATCTTCTCCCCAGCCTGCTCCATCACACACACGCACTTGCGATCTGGGCCCCGCAAGCTTAGAGCTGTGCAAGCCCATGAGAAAACCTATGAAACAAAGACAGACAAAATTAGGCCTATATTTGTCTTTTGATAAGGACTTGATTTTGAAATAAAAAAAATATGTTTTAGGAAACTCTAATGATATACTGGAACAAAGTGTTTTAATAACTATTTACTAAGTAGCGGTCTTTCAGGGATTCTCATTTTGGCCACACCTATGCACAGCTCTTGTTCATAGTGGGCTCCTATTAATTTTAATTTTAGGGTAGACAAGCCTAGCAGTCAGTGGTAGATTACTTTAATTACCACTATGTGTTGTTCCATTGTTGCAATTCTTCCTGTGATTAAACATGTATTAAGAATCTGCCATATGGTAGCTTACCTACTCCAAATAATCAGATGTTTTGATGTATGCTAGTGACAGATTTTAATTTCCTTCTGTGTTTGATGTTATTTCTCTTTTTTTTTCTATTAAACAAAACCCTGTATTTGCTACTCTTAGTTTTCTGTTTGTTTTCTAAAACTACAATCAGTGATGTGTGATGAAAAGAGTTCTATTATAGGAGCCAGAAGAAAGAATTTCTAGGAAATACAGCCATGTACCTTCAAATCTATTTATGACTGAGAAATAAGAGAAGTCTGCAGCTGACCGGATTTCTGGTCTCATCAGTGGCCTGACGGGGAACGAGCTGAGCCAAGCTCCGGGTGAGGCTGGTGGGTGTAGACCTGAGGTCTGTATCTTCTTTCGGCCTGTCAGAAGTGGATCTCTGTGTTCCAATATATAGCCCTCAATTCCTTGTGATGTGACCTCCTCTAAGTACCCTCTCAGAACATGACAGCTTATTTCTTCAAAGCCAGCAGTAGAGAAGGGGAATCTCGACTGTGTGAGTGATTTTATAAATTCGGGATCATACTATCTTCAGGGAGTAATGCTCATTCATCTTTGCCAACTACCGGTGAGACACATGTGACAGGTCCTGTCCATACTTGAGGGGGCATTATATGGGACTTAACCATAGGAGCCACCTTGGTGTGGTCCAGCCACGGCTTCTCCGGATGGACCATGCCCCCGGTGGGGAACACTTACTCCAGCTAGACTGGCCTTTCGCCAAGCAAGAGGCTGCTTTAGAACCTTCTCGCTCAGCCTTCTCTGGTGAACAACTCTTTCTGAGGAAAGGAATTCACATGACCAAGGCACTTGATTGCCTTTACATGTGTCCACATATAAGCTTGTCAGGAATGGCATCACTACAACTCTATAAATTGTAGCCACCTCCAGCCTCTTTACCTTGTATCCCTGAAATATTGTTTGTGGCACAGAATGTCACTTCTTGACATTGTATTTGCTTTTTTTTTTTTTTTTTTTTTTTA
>PVIJ01021956.1:0-17307 GCA_004024925.1 Scalopus aquaticus
TCTCTCTCCCACCCGGCCTCCCTATAGTCCTGTTATAAGTGAAACCATTCGATATTTTTCTCTTTCTTTCTGGCTTATTTCACTGAGTATGATCCCCTCTAATTCCATCCATGTCGTTTTTAATGACTCTTTGTAGTTGTTGGCCCACACCAACAATAGACAGCTCCTTGAGAGAGAAGACCGGGGTCTTTGGTGCTCCTTTCTGGTGGTGTCAGTGGTAGGCAGCCGAATTGGCCTCTGAGAAGATTTTTTGGCTTCTCTTCTTTCTTTGGAGGTTAGCTACTTGGATGCTGCTGCTTTCTTTAGAGGCCAGAGACAGAGACAGTCAGAGTCTCTTCTTTCCTTGGAGGCCAGGAACAGTTTTCTTTATCAGAGGGAGTCCTAAACTGGCTCCTGGCCTGCCTTATATCCTCTTTCAGGGTCTCCCACCTCTACGTCTGATTGGACCATTTACCAGTCAGCTCAGCTCACACCTGATGGTCCATCCCATGACCCAGGCACCAAATCCACGGCCTCTCTACTGCCTGCAGCTGGAGGAGCCACAGGCAGAGCTGGCCCAGTGGGGCCCTGTCCTCCTCCCTGCAGCCCTGACCCAGGGGCTGCGTGCCCGGGGGCGGCATGGTAGGGGAACCACTCACTGCCCTCCTCGGTCACAGCTGGCCTCTGCCTGCAGCCTGAGCCCCAGTGGGGCCACTGGTTGTGTGGCACAGTAAAATGCCCTCCACCCGCTGTCACTTGCACTGGCCACAAACAGCTTTTGGGGCTGGGCAGAAAACTGCCACGGCTTTTCCAATGGCTCTTGCAGCTTAACTAGCGGCAGTTAAGAGCCCGTCTTGCTCCACATCCCTGCACTGCGGGGACTCCGGTTTCAGCTTCTTTTGTTTCCAGCAAACCTGTGAGCAAAAGAGTGAACCAACATGATCTGGAGGAAAGGGAATTAATAAATACCGAGATTTCAACCCAGGAGCAGTCCAGGAGGAGAAGCAGGCTCTACTGTGTTCCTATCTCCACATCTCCCTGGACGCTTGCTGTGTTTCGAGAACCCTCCAATAGCGCCAACTGGGCTGCAAGACTTCCTAAAAATGTGTGTTCTGTATGGATTCCTTTCCTTGAGAGTTAACCATGCAGCCTTCGCCAGCTATAGAGTTTGCTATTGAAAGTAAAGCAGAGGGCGGTCACAGGAGGGTGAGGCTGATGGGACTTAGGGGCTACATGGCCCTAATTTAGGGGCTAATTTTCTATTATGCCACTTTGTCCAAGTCCATGTCTAAAGAATTTGAAAAGGCAACATATACACTTTTATAACTTTCCTGAGTCTTGCAAAACTTCTTCCAGGGCAACCAACCCCCTTATGAAGGTGAATCACATTTCCCCAGAAGCAGTTACACATGAACTATGGATTGTGTGTGTCTGAAACAAAGAAGGGCCAAAGAGCAAGGACGGGGTGCTGGGCAGAGGGGCCATGTGCAGGCTGGTCAGCTCAGCACTGGGGGCCCTGTCTGCCGCCGCCGCTCCAGAATGCTCGGACGGGAACAGCTTTATGTTTTCGCACTGCGCAGCCCCGCGAATCTCGCATTCCCTCAAGTCCAGCAGCCAACTTCACAAGGCGGTGATTTATTTCAATCCTGCTTTTATTAATAGCTTCTCATATTTGGTAAAATCAAATCATTTCGCTGCCACCCAGAATGTTAATTCGAGGCATATCAGCAGAGCTAGCTCGATAGGGCCTTCTCAGCACACACGTGCACGTATTTAAAGCCAAGGGACTTTATAAAAATAACACTTTGCACTTGAAAATACCTTTTGTGTTTGCCTCAGCAAAAGAGAAGCGTTTCATAAGCGGGTCTCCTTCTCCTGGCCCCACTGCTTCTTCTGCATCTCTTAATACTCAAATGCATCTTCTCCACACAGTTTTATTTAAAAATAATTTTCAACACCTTTTTCTACTTTTACCCTTTTTTTTTCAGGAGATTTCCTGCTGGACTGAGACTCCTCTCTGTTTTTTTTTTTTTTTTTTTTTTTTTGCTCCTGAATTTGTGGCGTGTTCTTATGTCTCCTAATTTTTCATTTTTATGGTTGTCAAGGGCTAGACATTCAGACCGTTGTCTTTGGACCTGCTGAAATAACCAGACACCTGGTTCCAGCAAGGAGGAGCTAGGTGCTGGGCACCAGAGGTCACCTCTAGTGAGCATCAGGGTTGAGGGTCCCTACTGTGCTGTGGGCACCCTAGTTTTGTGGTGGGGTCCCCAGGGATGCCTCCTCTAGGCTATCCCCTCCTCTTAGTGACTCTTACTGCTTCCTGTCCACCTTCATTGCTAGGCTGTGTAGGGTCAGAGACGGGAAGTTCCCTTTTCTTTTCTAGAACTGACCCTTTATGGGGGTTCAGGGTGTTTGCTCCCACAATTAATAGGTGTTTGGGCTGTCATTTATGCAATGCAAGTGTTCCTTTGTTGTTTTGGTTTTAGCCTGGGGGGTTGGGAGGTGGCAGGTGCTTTGAATTTCCCTGTCTCCACTTCCCGGCAGCCTCTCTCCGTGAGGAGGCACAGGTGATCCCACCTGGTTTTCCCCTCTGATTCAGGCCCCAGTTGTTCCCTTGTAACCTTCACTCTGAACTTGACCCCTGCACTCATCAACGTGCCCCTCTGCCCTAGATGACGGCCTGTGCAACAGTGTGCGAGGTAGTGCCGGCAGGGCCTCAGGCGCTCTGGATGTTGTTGTGTGCCCTAAATTAGCAACTGTGGGGGGCCCTGCACAGCAGCGGCCCCTCCTGTTTTAGTTTGTGCTGCCACCCTATCACTGGAAGCAAACCTCACTTCGTTTTCCGTCCCTTTCTGCCGGAGGCTGCTCCTAGTGTGAGTTGTCTGCTTTTTCCCTGGGTGTTTGGCTTTCTTCTGCCATGACCCAGCTGTGAGTGTGTGGAGGTGGCTAGGGGTGTCTTCAGTTTGCCACCGTCTTGCTGGAGTCTCCAAATTGTCCTTTTTACAAGTCAATTCCTTTAAAGGAGTTTTTGTAACAGTGTAATATCCATAGAAAGGGGAGGTCCCAGGTTTCCTGTCTCACCCAAAGAAGGGTGGAGCTGAGCAGGGAGAAGAAGCTAGAAAAAAACTGAAGGAGGGAGTAAGGAGACTGGAGGAGACACTTGGAGCAGAGAGACATGTGAAGAAGCGGTGCTTGCCTCTTGGCCTTGGACTTACACCAGGGACTTGGGGACATGGAATGAGACACTTGGAAGAGACACAGGTGAGCGGCCCAGGGGAGGCTGACCACGGCAGCCTTTGCCTTGACTTGTGTTTTGAATTTGCTCTTTTTCTTCCAGACTTGCCTGGCCCCTCCTGCCCCTTTCCTATGGGTCCTCACCAGGAGGTGCCCTAGACTTGTGACAGGTTTTTGGGCCTCAGTGGCCCTGCTTTGGGCCAACCTTGTTTGGCTGGGCATTTACCCATGAGGGGATTGGTGACTTTGGGTGTTTCATGGGGAAACTATTGTGACTTTATTCTTTCTCTTCTCTTGATGGCACACTAATTGCCTGTCTATTACACACTAATTGTATTAAAATTATTTTCTATAGACGGTCTTATGCCCTAAGATAATGCTTTGTCTTTATGTGGCAGATGAACCCATATAGAGCGGGCAGGTTTGAGGGCCTGGGGTTCTCCTCAGTCTGTCCACTACGATTTTGAAGATTCATATTTTTAATAGCATACTTTGAAAACAGAGGGATTTGTCAATTTGGATAAGAATATTATACATACAAATACAAAATATTTTGGCTTCTGGAGGACAACACTATGCACTTGGTTTTAATAACTTTTCCCAACAAGGCAAAGGGAAATCAGCTTTTGAGTTTTCTTTATTGAAATCCTGCTTTTGTTGATTGCTTTGCCTCTGGCTGAGCTCTTGGTGAAAGCTTCCCGAAACAGGCAGTTCACTGACCTATCTCCCTTATCATCCTTCTTCAATTGACTGGTTCAGGAGCCCACAGCCGAGACAGTGTGTGGTGCATTTCAGGGACCAGACTGTGTCACCCTTCCCAACTTCAGTCACACCAAAGGGTTTTAAAATCAAGCTGTGATCAAAGACTTTGTCTCTTACTCTCTGGGAGACCCCAGGTCCAGACTGGAGCTTCTCCGCCACGTATGTGCCACTGCTCAGGCGTCTGTCAGCTGTGCTGGTGGCGGGCGCAGCAGGACTGGGCACCCACGTCATTTCTACCAGGCTGCGGAAGGACTTACGCACAGAGTCAATGTGGGTTTTCTAGATTACCTGTTATAACTTGAACTAAGAGACTCCAGGCTATTGAAATAAGGGCACACAAAACAGGTCTGGCCAGTGGGGGGGGAACTAGAAGGGTCAGACTGGGGTTAAAAGAGTTTCCAGCTCAGTCACAAAGCTGAAATGAAGAAAACAATGGTCATCTCAATCCACAGCGAGACCTACTCTTGTCTCTGAGATTTGGGGAGGTATATTTTGCTTTGTTCTTCTCCAGATCATTTTTTGGTATATGGTAAAATACATATAACATAAAATTTACCTTTCTAAGCATTTTTAAAGTGTAAAGTTCAGTAGTGTTAAGTATATTCATATTAATGTACAATCTCCAGAATTCTTCTCATTTGGAAAATGGAAACTCTAAACCCATTAACTACCACCCCTCCCTCCCACCTACCCATCACCCTTCTACTTTCTGTTTTCTCAGGACCATTTAAATGTCTGCCCTGTTACGACTCTTAGCCATAAGCAACAGAAGCCATTGAAACAACTAAGGAAGTTTATAGGTTCAAGTGAATCTCAGGAAGTATTAGTCACAGAGAGGCAGGGACGGGTCAGAGGAGCAGATGGTGGAGCCTGAATCTCAAATGCCACCAAATGCCTGTTTCCCTGCTTCTTTTTTACATATCAGCTCTATGCCCCTCTCTCAGCAGAAGAACTTGCTCTGTGTGACAGAGAAGGTGGCTGCCAGCAGCTCTGTATTAACTTCATCCACTAGATAGACATGGAATTGACAAGCATTTTGGTTCCAGTATAAATTCCTAGGGAATCAAGACTAAGCATTCCACCAGGATGGTGAGGATATTATTATTGGCCCAGCTTCCTTCTGGTGCCCACTGCTGACCAATCAGCTCTGGCGAGGGGCGGGCCATGTAAGAGTGTGACAGATCCCATGGCAACTGCAGGAGCAAAGTGCAGGGCTGAAGGAGCTCCCAGCAGTGAGTACCTCTGGTGCAGGTCAGGCAGAGCTGAGGGCATTAACCAGCCTCCCTTCACTTCCTCTTCATCCACCAGATGGCCATGGGTCTCCAAACCACTCATGCACTGTTTTGCTCCCACCTGCTCACTGTGACAAGCCTTTTCCAGAAGATTCTCCCTTCTCTCCATCTTTCTTACTAGGAACAAGAGATAGCAAGGTTATCCCATGCATAGTGCCTAGCACACATGCACCTATATTCTCTGTCTCTCTTTCCAACAAAAGCTTACCAGTTAGGATTTTAAAATGTGATTCTTCTCAAAGGTATTCTTGCACTTATGACAAAGAAAGTAAAGACCAAAATCTGCTGAGGCCCATTGACACCAACTCGCACCTCATGGTAGAATTCCTCCGGTCACTTAATCTCCACGCCTTGATCCTACACAGCAACGCTCCTGGTTGGAACAGTCTCAGAGCTGCTGGCAAGAAGACAGAGGAAGGTTTTCTTCTCATTCTTGTTATTATCCTAATTCCCTTGCTTGGTGACATTTAACGAGGCGGGCTCCATCTGTGTTTTTATATTGGTCAGATTCTCCTTGTCTTTAAAGCATCGCCTCGGCATTTGGGCTGAGCAGATTTACAAGCAGGCAAACACTTCATCTCCACAGCATATTAGCTGAAGAGCAAACCCCAATTGTGTCTTGGGCACTCTCCATCCCAGGCAGGCAGGACATAAACCTGCTGTGGCAGTGCTCCCACAGAGACACCTCAGAGAAACTTAGCATTCACTGTCCCCTCAAGGTATTGACAGAGCAAAGGCCCTAGACATCTCCACATGGAGGCCTATTTACAGTAATACCACTGGGCCTGGACAGTCCATCACATATTTTAAAAAAACATTAGCTCCATGTGGGAGTTTCCAAGGACACTTTTGCGATCTTCTGCTCAGTCTGAAAAATTTTCTAGGAATAGTCTCCAATCGATGGGTTCTAGACCTGTCTCTGCGGCTGTGGGAGCAAAGAAAGAGGGTCAGCACTAGTTATCTTCAGAGAGACTTTTTTCCCCATGTCCCACCCAAGGAAAACTTATTTTAGAAAACAAAAGGAAGATCTAGAATACTACTGGAAAACATGGTGCTCTTGTACACATGAAGTTTATGCTGTTTCCATGTTTCGAGGCAGCTGAACACCATGCCTAACTTTGAACAAAGTTTGTGAAAGGAGGTTTAAAAAGAGTGTATGCCATATTTCTGGCCACAAGCATTGCACCAGGCCTTTCTGCCTAAAAGGAAAGATGTGAGCATAGCATTTAGATTCAAGGAGTTTTCAAAATGAATCAGAATTTGGAAGAGTCACGCATACACAAAAGTCATTTCTTGAGCACTATTATGGGTTCACAGTGCCTGAGGTCACGCTCAGAAGAGCAGGAGATGTGACCCCTACCTCAGGGTGCTTGGACTGCTATAGGGGGGCTGTGTTCATTTTCCTTTATGCCACTCAAGGCCGTCTGACTTCCGTTTTGGAGCCAGCCCTACTCTACTTTCAGATTGTGTGGCCTTTTACTGCCCCTTCTCAAATTTCATAGGTGGTCACATGACTCAGCACTAGCCAGTCAATCATGCTGTTCCATCCTTCTGGGTCGTAAAAGGGTACCGACTCACAGCTGGCCCTTCAAACTCATTTCTGGGATTTGGTACTGTTTTGTGTTCTTTAAGATGGCAGTCTGGAGTATCTGGCAATTAGATACTTACCTATTTTACAGATGAAGGTACCAGAGCAGAGAAAGTAAGTAACTGGTCTAAAGTTCTATAGTCAGTTTGAGGGAGAGTTGCAATTCAAGCAGATAGCCTGGTTCTAAAATTCATAATTTCATAAACCTTTTATGAAACCAACCACAGAGAAATCTGTACTCCCACTAACTCTTTTGTTTTTTTCAGAACATTCTTCCTGATTTACCAGAAGCAATGATCTCTGCCTTTTGTATATAACGTAAATTAGTAGGGCTGATCTCTGGGTGAAGAAATCAAGGATCACAAAAGTAGAGGAAAAAAAGGCAAATTACACACAAAGAGCCTCAAATAAGGATTCTTAACCTGCCATTGAAACCAAGCAAACTTGGGGGATGACCCAGTTGATAGGTCTTCATCCGTGTGCTTATGACTCCAGGACACAAAAGTAGGAACAGTGTGAAACAATAATACAAGTTATTTATACAGTGGATGAGAAAATGGGAGAGATATTTACTGGCTGCCATGTGGCCAGATGCTGTCTGTCCTACCCCAGTTAGCATCCACTGAGCAGAGACCATGGTCCAAGAAAAAGCCCTATGTGGCAAGGGGTGGCTTCTCCACAGAAACCTCTCCTCACCAGTGGTTAATTGCTGAAAGTCAGTAACTTAACTGCCAAAAGTTGCAGCAATTTAACTGCCAGAACCCCCTGCAATTTAGCTAGTCAAAAGCCTCAGCAGTTAAACCGGTCAAAAGTCCAGAGATTTTTAACTGCTCAAAGACCAGCAGATTAAATGCCCAAAAGTCTCAGCAGTTCTAAGTGTCCTAAAGCCCCAGAAGTTAAAAAGTCAAAACTCCCTGCAGTTTAACTGACTCTGCTCTTGTTTTCCCTCAGCTTCCATTCAGGAAGTAGAGTTCAAGAAGCTCCACCTTGAACCATTGAATTGATATCGGGGATAGAGGCTAGAAAGATCTACCTTCTACTATCAAGTTGGTTGTTAGTGCCATCCCCTGGCTTGGAGTTTGCTCCCCATTGTTCCTTTTACACCTTGGGTCCCTGACCCCTCTGCGAACTAGTTTCCATAAAAAAGTTTATATACATTTGGAGGGTTGTATAGGATCTTGAGCTTTTGATTATAAGTGGCAGAAAACAAATTTGAGCAAGCAATCATTAATACATTATGGTTCGCATAATGGGTAAGACTTAGGATGCAGTTAGACCCAAGGAACAACTTGAATCAGGGACATGACTCTAGTTTTCTTTTTTCCCCCTCTGCCTCTATGTATTGGTTTCATTCTCTCCGAACCAATGGTAAACAACATGGTTGACACTGAGTCTCACGTCACGTTGTGACTGCTCATCTTTGCCCCAGCTCAAAAATTTTCTAGGAATAGTCTCCAATCGATGGGTTCTAGACCTGTCTCTGCGGCTGTGGGAGCAAAGAAAGAGGGTCAGCACTAGTTATCTTCAGAAAGAGAGACTTTTTTCCCCATGTCCCACCCAAGGAAAACTTATTTTAGAAAACAAAAAGAGGATCTAGAATACTACTGGAAAACATGGTGCTCTTGTACACATGAAGTTTATGCTGTTTCCATGTTTTGAAAGAAAAATAAAGCATATTCATTGTGCAAAATAGTTACGAAATGCTCAAGTGAGTTTTAAAAAGACAATCTCAATTCCAAGTTTAATCCTTTTTAATCTATTCTATGCATCAATGCCAGGATAATTTGCTAAAACTTTAGTTTGTCATGATTCTTCATGAATTCTTAGTGCTCAAAACCACACATGGTGGGTGTCTATTCTTTAATCAATCTCGTTTCCAGCTACTGCATTGGGGGGTTGCCTTAATCCTCCTGGGATCCTAATCATCCCCTGTCTACTCCTTTCAATTTACTCCAAACCTGTCCCATTGTTAAAAACTTCGTTCATTTCCACCTTTGTAAAAGATGACCAAGTGTCATAACATGTGCTAGTCATTTACTTTTTGTTCTTCAACACAGTGCTAACTTTGCTTTGTTCGTTTTTGTACTGAGGTAATTGACCCCTGCAAACTCTGTTTCCCAGCCTTTTTGCTAAGTGACTTCCAGGCAGGTTCAATTTCATTGAATGTGGGGTGAGAAGCCAGAGTATGTCTCTGAGGAGTGGCAGCTCTTGTAGTGACTAATGTCCATGGTCATCTCTGGATTCTATCAGTAATCTCCAGGTTGCCTTGCTAATTCTGTTCAACTTTGTAGATCTTCCAAATACATTTGTACTTTCATAATGTACTGGCTTGTGTGGGAGCTGCTTGATGAACTGGTTTCTCTCTTTCTGTACTTGTAACACTGATGATGCTAGTGTCAGAGTTTGGAGCTGTGAAAACACAGGTAAAAACTAGAGGTGTTAGAACTGCAGTTCTGCAAATGGGCATCAAAAGAACAAGAAATCAGAAAAGTTTTGAAATATCCCAGAACCCCTAACCAGGCTATTGTGAAGTTCTTTCCCTGAACAAAGTCTGTCTATAATAAAGACTATGTACATGCACAGATATTAATAAAAAAATCATAAGACATACAAAGATTCAGGGCATCATGGGTCGATCAAAGGAACAAAATAAAACTCTAGAAATAGACCATAAAAAATGCTCATCTACATGGTGCCTGAGAAAGAATTTAAAATAGCTGTCAAAAAGATACTAAATGAGTTATAAAAGAACACAGACAGCTAAATGAAATCAGGAAAAACAATCATGAACAAAATGAGAACATCAACAAAGACACAGAAACTATTAAAAGAAACTAAACAGATTATGGAGCTGCTAACAACAAAAATTGAACTGAAAAAAGTTATTGGAAGGGTCAATAACAGACTTGATTAGACGGAAGAATAAACCAGCTAATTTGAAGTAAGCGATTTGAAATCTTCCAGTTGGAGGAACTAAAGGAACAAAGAAAAGTGAAGAGAGTCTAAGGGACTTATGGAATAGTATAAAGGAGATCTCTACACATATTATGGGAATCTCAGAAGGAGAATAGGCGGAGAAGGGGATAGAGAGCTTATTTGAAGAAATTATGACTTGAACATTTCTAAATTGGGCAAAAATGGACATACAGATTCTGTAAACTCAAAGACTCAAATAAAGATAAACTCAACGAGACCCACACTAAGACATATCATAATCAAAATGTCAAGTCACCTACAAAGAAAATTTTGAAAGTAGAAAGGGAAAATTGATCCATCATGTAAAGAGAGCCTCTGGAAGATTATCAATAGTTTTCTTAGCAGAAACCTGAAGGTACTAGGATAATATATTCAGAGTGCTAAAAGAAAAAAAAGTAAAGCAAGGATATTGTAGGGCGAAATGTTCTTCAAAATGAAGATGAAGACTTTCCCAGAGAAATGAAAGCTGAGGGAGCCCTACAAGATGCTCGAGGGAAGGAGTCTTTCAAATTGGAGGGATGCTAGACAAAGATGTACAAAAATACTTGGTATTCCAGTAAAGGTAAATGCATGGACAAATAAATAAACTGCATTATTGTAATTTGGGGGCATAAAATTAGATGACAAAACAGGAATATACAAATCGATGTTAGTAGGTATACAGTCCATTATACAAAAATGTAATTTGTGACATTCAGAATGTAATTTTTGACATCAATAATATAAAATGGAAGATGAAGATGGGAAACTGTAAAGGAGTAAAGGAGTAGAACTGATTGAAGTTATCAGTTTAAAATGGAATGCTTTGAATGTTTTATGTGGTTGCAATGGTAATCACAATGGTGAATTCTGTAAAATATACACAAAAGGAACTGAGAAGAAAATCAAAGCATGTCACTCAAAAAAAAAATCAATGAAGGGTGTGAGAGAGGAAAAGAGGGGAAAAAAAGCTATGTGATATACAGAAAGCAGTAACAAGTGGCAATAGTACATTATTTTAATTGTAAATAAATTAAACCTTTCAATGAAAAGACATAGATTGGTCAGAAGGACAAAAAGCTGGTACCTATCTACATGTTGTCTGTAAGAGTCAAGAGACTCATTTTAAATCTAAGGACACACATAGGCTAAAAGGGAAAGTATTAGGAAAAGATATTCCCTGCAACGAGTAACCAGAAGAGAGCAGGAACAGCTATACTAATATCAGACACAATAGACATTAAGTCACAAACTTGAACGGGACAAAAACGCATATTATATAATGATAAAGGGTCAACTCATGAAGAATATATAACAATTTTAAATGTATGCACTGAGTTTCTGAACATTTAAATGTAGGAAGCAAACTTTGACAGAGTTGAAGGGAGAAATATACACAAAACACAACAGGAGACTTCACTGCCACACATTCAACAATGAATAGAAAATGAGACATAAGGGCCTCCCTGGTGGTGCAGCGGTTGAGCGCTGCGCTGTGGAACTGTTGTTGGCAGCGCGTGATGCGAGTTCGACGCCCAGCCAGGGAGAATCCCACATGGTGCGGCGGACCTCTCCTGCCTCGCCCGCTGCTCCCCTCAGCAGTGTATTTCTGATCTGCCTGTTCTGCTCCCCACTCTGTCTCTGGTGAACCCTCTTGCCGCCCCACGCCTCTGGCCTGTACTGCAGCTTGTATGTATAAATAAATAAATCTTATTAAAAAAAAAGAAAAGAAAATGAGGCATAATATCATTAAGGAAAAGAGGACTTAAACAATGCTCTAGACCAACTGGACCTAACAGACACACTCGGAATACTCCATCAAAACCAGCGGAATATCCATTCTTCTGAAATACACAGGAAACAACTTTCAGGGTAGATCACTTATTAGGCCACAGAACAAGTCTTGACCAATTCAGGAAGATTAAAAACATACCAAGTATTTTTCTGATCACCAAAGGAAAAGAAAACTTGAAAATACACCAAGAAATGAAATTCAGCAGCACAGCCTTAAGCAACCAGTGTATCAAAGAAGAATCAATAAGGAAAATAAGAAAATACCTTGCTAGAAAAGAAAATGAAAACATGAGCTACCAACCTTATAGACGTACTGAAAGCAGTGCTAAGAGGGATGTGTATATATATCTTGATCTGAGCAGTAAGTGCTGACATTAAGGCAAGAAAGACTCATAGCATCAAAAACCCAGTGCTTTCACTTTACAGAATCAGAAAAGTAAAAACAAAACTAGGCCCAAGGTTAGCAGAAGGGAGGAATCAATAAATATTAGTGCAGATATAAATGAAATAGAGAATGGAAAAACACTAGAAGAAAAAGCAACAACAAAAAAGAATTGGTTTTTGAAAAGATCAACAAGAAAAAAATGTAAACGAAGGAGCATTGGTTTACAACACTGTGCGTGCTTCAGAGATCCAGACCCCACCTCCTCAGTGGATTGGCAAAATTGATTCCCAAATCAACAATAATTATTTTCAAAAAACATCAAAATTGAAAATATCAACAACCCCTTCATTAAATTCACTAAAAGCAACATGGAAAAAGACTCAAATAAATTCAATCAGAAAAAGAAGATGGGACGTTACAACTGATGCCACAGAAATGTAAAGGATTAGAAGAGAGTACTACACATAACTGGATGCCAATAAGTTGCATAACCTAGAAAAAAAATGAATAAATTCCTGGATACACACAACCTAGAATCATTCAGCTTTATTTGACCCCCTGCTGAAAGCTCCTTTAAGGAGGTAAGATTTCTATTGAAATCTGAATGGATGGCAGAGGAATCAGTCTGGCTAAGGTCCAGAGCTATAGTGTCCTCAGTGGACAAATTTTATAGAGAACACAATGGACTAAAAGCATAAAAAGGGGCAGAAGCATTTGTATTAGCAAAAATTACAATATATATAAAAAAAAAAAACAATAGCTAAGACTTCATGCAACAACTAACCAAGCAAGGAAATACATACAGTAGAAATGCTTAGACATGCTTAGACAAATTTTACTAAATAAATCAAATTTTAAGACGCTAAAATTTATAATCCATTTCCTCACTTGCCCTAGTCACATTGCAACTGCTCAGTAGCCACATATGGCTGGTGGCTACTACATTGGAGAGTATATCTATAGAAGATTTTCACCAGTATGGAAAGTTCTATTTGGATATTACCGGTTGGAAGAAGCAATTTTCAGGCAGAAGAAAAAGTGGAAGTAAAAACTAAGAATTACCTCAGCACTCTGGCAGATGAATAGAAAATCAGCGTGGCTGAAAGGGTCTGATGGCAGGGAGAATGGTAAATGATGAGATTGGAGAATCAGTTAGGAACAGATTATGTCACACTTGAAGGCCATGGAGAGAAGTTTGGATTTTTCTTTCAGGGGTGTTTAAAGTGGTGTGGCAGTAGGGGCAGTGACATGTCTGATCTTAAGATTATCTGAAGGTTTTGAGATAAAGGACTGGCATATCTTGATGCCAACTAAGTTTTAAACTCAGGTGTGAATTTTTTGCTCTTTAAACAAAATATTTTGTAAATGTGTTGCAGCATAGGCAAAATAAAATCAGGAATGTATATACTATTTGTGGGATGCCAAAGATATTTCAAGTTTAATTTGTTATTTATATCATTTCTATACTATTTCTATTTTAATTGATCTGCCAAAGTCCAAGAGAGTTGGAACAAAGTCTCCTAAATAATATTGTTCTAATCAATTCTTCATACATGTCTAAGCATTTCTGCTGTATATATTTCCTTGCTTGGTTGGTTGTTGCATGAAGTCTTAGCTATTGTTTTTTTCTTTATATATTGTAATTTTTGCTAATACAAATGCTTCTGTCCCTTTTTATGCTTTTAGTCCATTGTGTTCTCTATAATGGTTGCATGTTCATAGCATGGGCTATTATATTTAATCAATTCTCTATAGATACATATTTGAATTGTTTCTAATTTTTGCTATATTCAACAATGTTTTTTTTATCCCAAACCTATTTAGGAATATTGCTTTCAATTCTTCTCTGTTGATGAAAATGAAAAAAAAAATTCACAAATCAATGTGTTTCAAGACATTAAGAGAAGATTTTATTAGTCAGGACCCCAAGAAATCTGTGTGATGATTTTTTAAATCAAACTTTCTCCCCTGTTGATCCACTGCTATAGCTCTTGACACTTGGGAGTCAATTTTACCACCATCTTATTAAAACTAGAGGCCACCAAATAAATTATGTTAAACAGTTTCCTTTAAATTAGAAATTTAATACTAGTGATAAATGTACAGAATGATTCACCATATAACTGACAGCAAACTCAGAGTCTTCAGAATAGAAGAAATCTTGCAGATGGTGCAAAGACAACTTTGACATTTAATCCAATAGCATAAAACTGAATGAGAAAGGAGGGACTTTGAAATCACAGTTCCATATGGCTGCTGTTATAGAAAATCACCAGGGACTGTTATGGAGTTTGTTGAACACTACTTATAATAAAAAATTATTATCATCCAAGGAAGGAAGAAAAATCATTGATTGCAAAGGTAGACACTCCATTGCTGTAATTCAAGTGAAATCAGTGGCATATTTGTCACACCGCAGAGAACACCATCTCTAGCCTTTTCCTATCGAATTATTAATGGGGGATTGGAGGTTATTTGATAAAAGGCTGGAAGGGAACTACTTTGAGCAAAATAAGTGTCAGTGACACTCAGAGAAGCAGGTGCTGATGAATAAAACATGGAATGGCGGAGCACAATGAGGTGTGGAGATGCTTTGGACATGCAGCCCACGTGGATGGATTGGGGTGACACAGCCCATTCTGAGCGAAGGAAAATAAAACAATCACAGGCTTCAAAACTGAGATTTCCTGCCAGGGAATCTATAAATGAGGTGTTGTTGAAATGGTTTTTTTTTTTTTTTTTTTTTTTTTTGAAATATGACATTTCTTTTATAGTGATTCCTGCCTTTAAGATGCAACTCAGGTCAACGAAGAATTCAAGATGAGAATAGAAATGGTCCTGGCAAAAGTATCTTCCACCCTTACATTCTGGGATGAAATTCAATTAGGCTCTCCCCTTGGGTCGGAAATCACCACGGGGCTCTGCGCTGAGGGCGTATATGCCTGCAGCGCATCTACCGGAAGGAACAATCTCAAAGAACTATTAGAAAAATGCACTAAAACCTAGCTGCCAAGTAATTTGTTCAATAGTCAGTACCTTCGGTGGAAAGATTTCTCTCACTTAGCGAAACCCACGCCATTTTCTCCTCACTGGATGTGAGTTGTTTCTTCTTGCTTCCTTGAGCTGGCAGTCATTTATTTGCAAGGCTTGCGTGGTCAGGATACGTGTTTAAAGAGTGGATCACGGGTGAATTGGTGGTGGGCTACCCAAGGGGAATACAAAATGTAAAAGACATAAATAACAATAAAAAATATATATATTAAAAAAAAAAGAGTGGGTGAGCACAGTGCAGGGACCAGGTGCGGCAAACGCAGATCCCCGCAGGCCAAAGCTCCCCTTATGTGAAGGGCGAGTCAGCAGAAGGACTCAAAGGGCTCCTGTGGCTTCTACAGACAACAAAAATCACAAGTTCCACAGGACACACACACCCACCTTGCCCGATGTCTGGGTCTGTCTATTGAAAACTCTTGAGCTACTTAGACTTGAGACTTAGACTCAGCACTAAATGCCCAGTTATCTAGCTCTTTCCAGTAATGTCAACACACTATCTTTCCAAGCAATGGAAACTGTTTGGACAGTAGTTGACTACTGTATCCATAGTCTCATTTGAGCCTTATAAAACGCCTAAATGGTCAGTACAGTGGTGTGGTTCACAGGCCGTGTTGGACAGCAGATGTCCAGAGCTTATGCCTCTTCCATCACTGAAATCTTATTCTCGTTGATTGGCAGCTTCCTATAGCCCCTTTCTCTCAGCCCCTGACAACACCAGGGAGTTTACTCCCATTTTATTGAATCATTTATTTTAAAGATTTATTTTATTTATTTATGCATAAAAGAACTGGGGTGTAGGCCAGAGGTGCAGGGTGGGGTTGGGAGTGGGGGTGAGGGGATTCACCATAGACAGTGGGCAGCAGAACAGGCACATCTATTGAAATACACTGCTAAGGGGTGCAGTGAGTGAGACAGGAGAGGTCTGCTGTGCTGTGTAGGGTAGCTCCTTGGTCGGGAATTGAACTCAGGTCATAATCTGGTGACAGCTTGATAGCACTGAGACTTTAATCCCTGTGCCACCAAGGAGGCTGCACTCCCATTTTATACTCAAGAAACTAAGGTTTTAAGATGGAAATAATTAGTCCAGACCATACAACCAATAGCTCAGGAAGCCAAAGTTCAGCCCATGTTGACTCCAAAGACCAGTGTTTCCATGACACCGCACTGCTTGTGAAGGCAGGCCGGCTGCTACAAAAAGACCACGCTGACTTTCAATGAGGAGCTTCTATGTGTCATAAACCATGCTAAGAGCAGGGAGGGGTAAATTTATCCCCCCAAAATTGTAAGGAAAGTAGTATCATTGGCTACCCACTTGAAAAACCCAGTTCTCATTGGAAAACCCATTTGAAGAACTCAAACTCAGAGTTGTGGATCAAATCAGGCAAGTTGGTTCCAAATGTCTAGTCACACAACCACTGAACATGCTGCCTCCTTCCCGAGGTGAGGAGAAATGAGAGGGTGTTACCTGCTCCCAAAGCTCCTGAAGGCACAGTGTTTACATCAAAACAGCCCTCACAGAACACTGGTCTTGCTCTCACTGGCAGGGTGCTATTTTGGTACCCACCTTGAGGAGATGTGGCCTCACGTGCCTCCCTGGGCCCACAGCACTGTGGTTCTCTCTTCTGAATGCAACACACAGCTGACTTTGCTTCACATGCCTTAGGGGGAGAAAAAGGATGAGGTTGCCTCGAGTTAGCAACCCTTTCCCATGGCTGCCCTATCATATCAAGGGTTCAAGGAGCTTTCTTCCTTCCCATGAAATCGATCAGCGCTGGTTCACTCAACCACCATCCATCAGACCTGTCCTACAAGCTCATGGAGACTCCAGCATGGACTTTTACCTTTTTTCTCTCTCTCCATCAGTGTTCTCTTCAACCTATACCAGTTACCCCCAAAAGGGCATGACTATTGCCTAAAGTCCCCGTCTCATCTGTCCTTTCAAAGCACCGACCCTGACTCCATCCCTGTATAAAGCTGACCACCTGGCCCTCCACAGCTGCTTCTGGGCTGTAGGCACCGCCACAGAAAGTCACACCAGAGAGCTAAACAGAACCATGAGAAACTCATCACTAACCCTAACTGTCCATGAAGTCCACTAAATTTTTCTGGCCAGTTCATATTTCTATTTTTTTTAATATATATTTTTATTGTTATTACGTCAGTTACATTTTGTATTCCCCTTGGGTAGCCCACCACCAATTCACCCGTGATCCATCTCCATGATCCCTTGTGTTCTTTTCTATTCCATTTTGTGCGCTTTTCCTTCC
>PVIJ01021957.1:0-17304 GCA_004024925.1 Scalopus aquaticus
GGTGCCTTGGCCCCTCGTCCTGGGGACCTGTCAGCCCCAGCCAGCGCCCCGCTCTCCCTGGGGGTCTCGGCTCCTCCTCCTCTGGTTGGGGTCAAAGGAAGTGAAAGACCCAGGATGCCAGACCATCAGGCTGGGCATTTCATCTTACAGTGATTTCTGGAGTGGATTATCACTGGCAGAGAGGGGTAGAAATCCCAGCATTTTCCCTAGTGATAGGTCAGATAACATTACGTCGTATTTTCCTTTTTCTTAATACCAAAAATATATTACACATCCTTGATCATAAGATTTCAAAGAGGGCCTTCCTGGTGGGGCAGCTGTTGAGCGCTGCACTTTGGACCTGTTGGCAGCGGTGACCCGAGAGTTCGAAGCCCAGCCAGGGAGATTGCCACATGGCGCGGCAGACCTCTCCTGCCTCGCCCGCTGCTCCCCTCAGCAGTGTATTTCTGATCTGCCTGTTCTGCGCCCCGCTCTGTCTCTGGTGAACCCTCTCGCTGCCCCATGCCTTTGGCCTGTACCCCAGCTTGTATGCAGAAATAAATAAATCTTTAAAAAAAAAATTTCAAAGAATATGGAAGTATTTGCAGGGGGAACCCCCTATGCCCCCCCACCCCTTCCTGTCAAGGGTTGCGACATGAGTGTCCAGGTCTTTTTCTTAAGCCTTTACATATAGAATTTATGTTTCCCCAGTACGTAATTCCTGTTCTTGTTTTTTAATCGGTGAGATGATACAGTATATACCATTTTGTAACTTGCATTTTCACTTATTTTATTATTGAAAATCTTAGGAATCTTTTCACTTTAATAAAAATGTGGTCTGCCTCTTTCTTTGTAACGGGTGTACAGTACTTGATGAAATCAGTACAGTGTCATTTTTAAGCTATTTCCCCCAATGGAGAACAGCCAGTTCACTTTCAATTGTTCGCTTTTACCACACAAGCTGTGTAGCAAGTCTATATTAGTTCTTCTTTTGTGTATATACAAGCATTCGTCTTGTGACGATAACCACAAATTCTAAAAAGTGGGATTGTTGAGACAAAGGGTGTGGTATTTGCTTATTTGTAGGTTCTGCCAAATCCCCTTTCTAATTGGGTGACCCCATTGTGGTCCTGAGAATAATGAGGGAGAGGAGGCACCTTCCCATGTTACAGGGCAGGGAGAAGGGCACCCCCGAAACCCCAGACCTGCCCTGTCCTAAATGGGTTCTGCCATCCGCCGCATCAATGCAAAACATATAGGACCTTTTGTGGAAACAGACTTTAATACAATTAGAAAAGACAGAGAAGAAAAAGAATATATTTTCTAAGTCAAGCACCCAATATTATTCAACTCCTCGTGGGTACAAGTCCACCCAAACGGGATTGGCCCAAAGCAAGTCTCAAAAGTCTGCCACAAGTCTAGAACAGCTTTTGGCAGGGACCCACACACAAGGGTCAGAAACAGCCAGAAAATTCTGGGAGGAACCAAAATACCTTTCAGCAGGGGCCCGTGCAAAAGGTTCAGAAACAGTCAGACAATTTTGAGAGGAACAGAACAAAATCAAAACCAAAATCAACACAGCCATGTTAACTTCCCCACGGCTCTCTCACCCACATCTCTTTCAGTCAGTCCAGGCCAGTGCCACTTCTTTACAAGTCTCCCTGCTCCTTGGGCCTCTGCTGGCTCCACCCTTCTTCCGTCTCCTCAGTCTTCTGTCTGTGTGTTCTGTCTCCTCTGTGTCTCCTCTGTGTGTGTCTCCTCTGTCTCTCTATTCAGCTTCTTATATCCTGCTCAGTTCACCCTACCTTGGGTGGGACAGGGAACCTGGGACACACCCCTTCTCCTGGGGACCACCCTGTTACACGTACCACACCCAGACTTTGGGTCCGTGAGCACAGGCCTCCCTTTCATTTGTATTTTCTGGTAACATGGGAGGTTGAAATTTTTTCAAGTTATTGGCCATATAAATTGCCTCTTCTATGAATTAGTGGTTTAATCTTTGCCAGTATTTATTTTTTTCTATTTCTTAAAATTGTTTTATTTTTTTTTAATTTATATATATATATATATATATATATATATACATTTTACATAATTCTTCATTTTTGTGCAATGTTGTCTTTCTTTGCCCAATTGTAAACGCCCTAGAATTTCCACCACCAGGTCACCCGGGCACCATCACCATAGTCCTTTGTGGTCTTCCCGTCCTCATTTTGGTCCCTCTCCCTCCTCCCCTATAGAATGTCACTGGTTTATACTTGTCAGTTTATTTTTGTTTTGCTTTGTTGTGATTGATTAATTGGTTGATACTGTTTTTTGTCCTGATCCTTTATTTGATTTGCCTATATTTCTCCTATAAGTGAAACCATCCGATATTTTTCTTTCTCTTTCTGACTTGTTTCACTGAGCTTAATCCTTTCTAGTTCTATCCATGTTGCTGCAAATGACATTAGTTTGTCTTTTTTGATTCCTGAGTAGTATTGCATTGAGTATATATACCACATTTTGATCCTGTCATCCATTTTGGGACATTTGGGTTGTTTCCAAGTCTTACCTCTTATAAATAGAGCTAAAATAAACAAAGAGGTGCAGCTATCCTTTTGAATTAATGTTTTTGTGTCCTTTGGGAAGATCCCTAGCAGCGGAATTGTTAAAAAAAAAAAAAAAAAGGAGCTACCATATGACACAGCAATGTGAGGAACCGCCACACAGCTTTCTATAGTGGTTGGACCAGTTTGCATTCCCGCCAGCACTGTAGGAGAGTTCCTTTTCTCCACATCCTCGCCAGTATTTGTTGTTGCCTATTTTTTTCAGTATGTGCCATTCTCACTGGTGTAAGGTGATATCTCAGTGTGGTTTTGATTTGCATTTCCCTGATTATCAGGCATGTTGAACATTTTTTCATAGCCCTGTTGGCCATTTGTATTTCCTCTTTGGACAACTGTCTCTTAAGTTCTTCTGCCCATTTTTTGACTGGACTGTTTACTTTGTTTTTGTTGAGGTCTGTGAGTTCTTTCTAGATCTTTGTGATCAATGTCTTCAATCTCCTGATTTATTTAGGTTTCTTTTGACGTGAAGCGCTTTGGGCTCAGCCTCTCCTCCGGTTGTTCTTCCACACTTGTTCTGTCAGCATTACTTGAGTCTGTGCTGCTTCACTTCCTTTTCCACACACTTGGTTTTACACTCAGGCCTGACTGGGTGCTCTCCCCAACCCCCGTTTTGCCATCTGAAACTGGGTGAATTTTTTTTCATAATTCCTATTTTTTCTAAGACAAAGTTGCTTCCCATTGGATTCACAGCTTATTTTTATTCTTTCATCTCTTTTTGTCCTAGGACACCATTAATTGGGTAAACCATCCTTCCCCAACCCATCTGCAGGTAGCCCACAGCACGCGAGCAGGTCTACACTGTGCTCCCTTCGTGCCTTTTTCTGGACAGCCTCTCCTTATGCCAGTTCCATGTATTTTCCTCTTTTGTAGGGGGTCAGGGCTTTTTATTTTTCTTTTTGTGGGGAAAGCTCAGAACAGCTAATTTACCATCTTCACCACGTTTAAGTGCACATCTCAGTGATGTTAAACATACAGTGTTGTTCGATGCGTCTCTAGAAGCTCCTAGTCCTATAAAACTTGAATTCTGAACCCTCAGGCTATGATGAACATTTTGAGAGTGACTCGGCTCCTTGGTCAGTGGGCCCAGCCGGGCACGGGGACGCACATTCCTCCTGTGTGATCGGGGTCAGAGAGGTGGAGGCCTCCCCTCTGCTCTGGAAGGCGGGGCCCTGGATCGTCAGGTTGGCATCCTAGTAGCTCTCAGTGTCAGGTGGGGCAAATCCCCCATTAGCTTTTCCTCTTCCAAAGTGTCTCTTTGGCCCTTTCCATCTCAAATCAATATGTCAAAATCTTGTGGGGACTTTGTTTGGAGTTGCGCTGAGCCTCTAGCTCAACTTGAAGAGAACTGACATTTGTACAAAACAATGTCTTGTAGCTCTGGAATTAGTATATGTATATTATTAACATAAAAATATTTTCTAATATGACTGATATTTTCCCCCTCCAGTTCTTGTACTTCCTTAGATTTATTCATACACCCTTGATATCTTTACACTTTTTTTAAGATTTATTTTATTATTTTTGCATACAAGCTGGGGTACAGACCAGAGGTGAGGGGCGGTGAGAGGGTTCACCAGAGACAGAGTGGGGAGCAGCACAGGCAGAGCGACGGAAAATCACTGCTGAGGGGAGCAGTGGGCGAGGCAGGAGAGGTCTGCCGCGCCATGTGGGAATCTCCCCGGCCGGGCGTTGAACTCGCGTCGCCGCTGCCAACAGCTCCACAGCGCAGCGCTTAACCGCTGCACCACCAGGGAGGCCCCGATATGTTTACACTTTTAACATGAGAACAAAATGGTAGTTACCAGAGAGGAAGATAAAGAGTGACAAAACTGGTCTTTAGGGGTGACCATAGCGTAATATATGCAGGGGCTGAATTACAATTCCTATGCTGTACATAAGAAACCCACAACTTGTTAAAAATCAGTGTTACTTCAATTTTAAAAAAAAAGCTATGAAATTTGAAATTAATTTTCCAGCAGTTTGTGACTAAATTATAAACATAAATTGAACTTTGCCAAACTCTTTAATTCTAGTGACTTCTTTGGAGATACAAGTGTGTGCATATAAGAATTATATATGTAAATTTATGTAATGACAATTCTGTTTCTTCCAGTCTAATCCCATTTTCCCCTCACTCCCATGGTTGCTGGTAGTTTGTACAGGAGGAATACAAGGCTGATAATAAGCAGATGTATCTGGACCCCAGGCCCCAGAGGAAAACTTTAACCACTGCCTAATTATGGATGCTGTTTGCTGTGGTTTTCCTTTTTCATAAAATGAATTAAATAGATTAAAGAAGTCCAATAGTTGGCATCTTATATTTTCAATGTTTGAGGCATTCCTGGCCCTGTTCTCCATTATTTCAGCTGTTTCTCACGGGTTTTTTAAATAAACGGATCATTTTGTCATAATTTCCCACTTGAAAAATTGCAGGGGTAGTCTAGAAGTTTCCATGTATGCACCCTTAGTGTCACTTCCTGTGAATTGAATCCTAGTCATGGCTGTGACACATTTGGCTAATGAAAAGCCAGCACTGGAGGGGTCGCTGCTCTGAGCCCAGCCTTTTCATTCTCACCCGTGATGCCACTGACATCAATTTCCTGTTCCAGCTCCAGCCCAGACCGCATTGCATTTAGTCACCTGTCACTTTTTTCTCTGCTTTTCTCTGTTTCTAAGAATTTCCTCTTGGCAATTTTACATGAGTCTAGGCTTGATTGTCCTTTCGTTCTCGTCTCGTCTGGGACAATTTCTCTGTCTTCCCTTGGTTTCCAGGACCTTGCAGTTTGAAGGGGACAGATGGTTTGTGGGATGTCTCTTGATAGGGGTTGATTTAGAGGTTTACTTCATGTTTCTGCTGGGGTGATGGGGGCTAGGAGAGAAGGCCCAGGAAAAGCGCCCTTCCCGACACCTGATGTCAGGGGATAAGTCAGCCTGACCTATGCCCAATGTGTTCACCGTGACCATTTGGTTAAATGGTGTTTGAAGGTCCAATAAGCTAAAGTTACTATTTTTCCCTCCTGCCTTTACTCGCCAAGGCTTCTTGCTGGTTTGCTTGGATGGATACAGCACAGTACCTGGGGAAAATATATGAATGGGTAAAACTTAGGTCTTCTATAAAGACACCAGCCCTGGGGGAGGGTGGTGTTGCTTGTTGCTGGGGATACTGGGTGCCTGAGGCCACGGACCCTCGGGAGCTGCGTCAGGAGGTCCCTGGGGACATAGGATGCCCTTGGTTTACCGGGACCCCAAGTCCCAGCCAGAGCTGTTCCCCGACTTCCTTCTCACCATGATGACGTGACTGTTGCGGGCCGGACCCCACTGGGATCTCCAGCCCGTACAGACTCTTGATTTCAGTTGCTCTCAGGGACTGATTCTCTGGGGCCAGCACAATCTCAGCCCCGAGTGGCTTCGGGCTTGCCGGCCTCCCTGGCCGCTCCTCTTGGCTTTTGCCCAGTAAATCCTTACTGTATTTTCAAGAATTAATGGCACGAATCCTTCAAGAGTTAATCATATTTAATAGGATTTTCCTACTCAAGTTTTTTCAACAAAAGGCCATATTGTTTGTGGGTGTTGGAGGATTTTGAACCCTACCCCAACATCCTGAAACTACTGCCATGGATTGACCAGCTCATATTTTTCAAACTTTTTCGCTTGAGGTTTCCTTGCTGCTTGTGAAATTTTTTCTCTGCTTCTAAAATTTGCTCTTGGTAATTTTACATGAGTCTAGGTTTGATTGTCCTTTAGTTTTGTGTTGTTTTCATTGTTTCTGTTTTGCAATGATCTTGTAGGCGTTTTTTCGATTTTGTGTGTTGATACCATTTATCTGTTTTGGGAAATCCTCAGCCATTATTTCTTTCATTATTTCCCCTGCCCTCTTCCCGACTCTCTGCCCTCCTTTTCTACAAACCTGTTTGGACTAGAACATCTGGCTCTTTCTCCTGTAGTCTTGATATGCTTTACTGCATTTTTTTCATAAAAATATTTGTTCTTTAGTTGGTTGTCTTTTGATCTCTTGTCTCATTTGTTCATTCACTATTTTGTCTTTTTTTTCCCTCAATCTAGTAGAGCTAGATTTAGCAGAGCTAAATCCTTCCATTAAAAATTTGTATTTTTTGGATCAAAAATGGCTTTTATTTTTTTTGTAGGTTCCAATTCCCCCTGCAATGCCCAGCTTTTGATCTTCTCCATCACATTGTCCATATTCCCTTGGACTTTATTTTTTTTAAAAGTTTATTTATTTGTACATACAAGAACTAGGGTGTAGGCCAGAGGTGTGGGGTTGTGAGAGGATTCACCAGAGATAGAGTATGGAGCAGAACAGGCAGATCAAACTGAAATATACTGCCGAGGGGAGCAGTGGACGAGGCAGGAGAGGTCTGCTGTGCCATGTGGGTCAGCTCCCTGGCCGGTGATTGAACTGTGGCTGCGGTGGATGCCCATAGCCTCTTAGGCTGAGACTCAGAGAGACCTCATATTCCAGTGGACTTTTGTCATTTTGTGCTCACACCATTCTGGATCACCTGTGCACCTGCTCCCACTCAACTTTTTCTCTTGCTTTGGTCCTATAATCCCATCCTATGATGACCCTGATAATTTCTTACTGAATGTCAGACATCTCGTGTATAGCGCCCGGCACCTCTGGGCACTCTGATCCTCACAGGAGAGGGTGACTTATATCTGACTTGTTTCACGTAGCATAATCCCTTTCAGCTCTACCTCTGATGAACTTTTCAGTAGAATATTTTATACAGGAAGTAAACGTTGGTTAGTCTATACTCTAGGTTTACATTCCCTACTACTCAAAAACCACATTAACTTTTTCAAATACTCAAGTTCATGGATGCTAATTTCCTTGTCTTCTATCCAATGGAATATTGCATAGCTGTGAAGAAAAATGAAATAGTAGCACTTGGGGCAAAATCCATAGACTTGAGGTGATTGTGTTGAGTGAAATCAGTCAAAGGTGAAAGACAGATTATGGATGTTTTTACTCATTTGTGGACTCTAAATATCAAAAAATAACTATACACAAACAATAGGAGGAATACAGTTTGGAACTTGGCAAAAAGGGAATAGGGGAAAGGGTAGAAGAAGATGGAATGGGCATGGGTGCTTTGGTGGAGAGGGAAAAATAGTCAACAACAGCAAAAAAATTACTGAAGTTGAAGAAGTAAAAAATCCCACTTTTAATCCTGAGAATTTTTTCCTTTCATATTCTTCACATAATCTCTACCCAAAGAAAACACAGATGAAATGAATTTTAAGAAAGCAAAGCTATATTAAGCTCTCTGTATAAACTTAAAAGTTTCCAAAATACGTATATAATCAGCATAACTTCACTAAAGATATGCTATTCTATTTTAAGTATAAAAACCAAATATGTCAAAATCCCAGTAGAATACCTTCACAATCTTTTCTTCCATTCAGTATTTCCTTTCATTTACACAATGCTGTACTTAGTTTCATCAGAAACACAAATCTGTCAAAACCCTGAACACTTCTACTGTTGATTACCATCACCAAATGGCCAAGAGGTTTACTCTTACCTCCTTTTTTTAAAAGTGTTCATCCCTTCTTCCCTCAAATCCCCCATCTTAAAGGCAGGCTGATATTTTATATTTAGCAGAGTTTAAATCAGAACAAAGTAATTCATATTGAGATGAGAATAAAATAATTCATACTAAGATATGAATTATTGGGATGCTAACAGGATATAAAGGGCATTGTCTTTAGATTCAAACAGGTCTAATTTTGAGCCCTGTCTTTTCTCCCATTTACTGACTGGGAGCTTTTCTGAACTTCAAAAATATATATACGATTTGAGGGAAAAAACAGACTTGGAAATAGTTCCTCAGGTCCTTAGCTGTTTTCTCGTTTGGTTGTTATTTTGTTTTTGTTTTGTGGAGTGGAGAAATAAAGTCTGGAAGAGGTGACCTTTGCTGTCCATTTCAACCATGTGACTTTGACGGTCAACTAACCTTGGCTGTAATGGCCAGAGGGACAATCATTGGAGCTGTGCCAAGAAAAAGACCACCAGATCTACAAAGCTACTCTTGCTGGAAGAGCGTTGTGTTAATGTGGATTAAGATGAGGCAAAAAAGAAAGATGTCTCAGAGATGAGTTCAGAGATGGGGTTAGATGGTAAGGTCGTTTACCTATCATCTTTCAAACTTTGTAGCAAAAGTTGTATTTATTTATTCATCTTTTTTTAACTATCAAAATGAAATTCACTTTTTCCACTACTTTGACATTTCAATGCCTAGGAGATATTTCTGTAAAAAATGTGGCATAATTCTGTGAAAATTCTTTCATAGACAATGGAGAGAAAATATGGAGAATAGCGCAAGTTTCCTCCTTTGATATTGGCCAGATGTTCTCAAAACCTAGTTATGTGTAAGGTTTGATATGAGAGACATAATAATAAATTTTATATATAGTAATATAGTTCCACATGGGGTTAATTATAATTAATTTTTTACTTATACTTTATTATGCCATTGTTACTTACAGAAACATAGCAGTAAAAAAGGAGAGATGGAGAGGTTTTACTTCTCATCTAGAATATTCCTATAAACATGCACATGCTTCAATGTTGCCCATTAAAAATTCTCCCTGAGGTGGAAAGTAGGGGGTGATGTTGGTACTCACTGTGCCTGGGCGGGTATGAGCTGATGGAAGTATGCAGGTGAATTGCCCTTACTGGGAGCAACACTTTTCACTCACTGTCCTAGAAGGGAAGGCCAACGCACAGATAGAGGCACGGTGATGTGTTTCATGATCAGAGGATACACTCTCATGTTTCCATATTCTCACTCAAGGGGTGGGGAAGAAAGTGATAGAGTTTGAGGGTAGAGAAAGTGAAATGAATGAAAAAAAGGCAGGATTACTGAACAAAACTGAGTGTCTCCTTCAGTTTAGTGATCATAAACTTACAGCGTACTTAAGGTAATTTTACTGTTCTCCAGGCAGTTTGTTTGCTAACCTGTTCTCACCCAAGCTAGAAATTTGTAAAATGATCTCACTGGAGGCATAATTCCTTTGCTCTACACAGCAAAGGAATTTATTAACAGGGTGAAAAGTCATCTTATGGAATGGGAGGACATATATGCACATGTAGTATGTACAGGTGTTGATTTATAACATTGTACATCTGAAACCTATATTATTTTATAAATCAATGCTACTTGAATTTAAAAATATTAATTTAGAAAACCAAATCGTTAAAAGTCTAATTTGGAAATTAATTCAGTCCACTGTATTACTGTTTCCAGTGTTGCTATTGAGAAGTCTGTTGTCTTTCATTATTGATCCTGCTTTGCCCCTCTGAGACTTTCTGGTTCTTCTCTCTAATCCCCTGATTTCTAAAATGCCATGATGTGGTGTGCCTTGATGTAAGTGTTGCTTTCATTCATTGTTCTGGCTACCTCACTGCCCTTTCAAATGGAAGTGAATTTATTCCCAATTGATATGATTTGGGTTTAATATTTCTTTGATAATTTCCTCCTTTCTGCTTATTCTCTTCTCTTTTTGGAATTCCTACTAGTTGTTATGTTTCCTGGGTTGATCCTCTACAGACTTCCTTTCTTTTTTTTTTTTCTTGACTATTGATTATCTCTTCTTTTAAATCCTGATTTCAATTATTTTAAATACCTGCAGTAAGATTTTAAGATCATATTGTCATTCTTGTCTTAATTTTTTGAGGAATCTTCATAGTGTTCACTCTATTCTCTTTGCTCTAACAATGTACAACAGTTCCTCCAAACCCATCCACACTGCAGTTGTTCTATATCCTTGCCAATACTACTGCTTCTTTTTTTTTAATAATAGCCACTCTAACATTCTAAGTAACAACATCTGTGAGGTGTTACTTTGTATACCAGCTCATTGTGGTTTGGTTTTACTTCCTTCCTGATTACCAGTGTTGAGTGCCACTTCCTATACATTTTTTGTAGAAATGTCTAGTCAAGTCCTGTGCCCATTTTTAAAATTAGGTTGCTTTTTTAAACTTTTAGTTGTAGCAGATTCCTATGTATTTTATATATTAACTTGTTACCTGATTGATGGCCTGCAGCTGTGTCCTCCCATTCCATAAGATGACTTTTCACCCCGTTAATAAATTCCTTTGCTGTGTAGAGTTTTTAGTTTAATGTCCTTCCATTTGCCCAATGGGATCCCATTTCTCCCATTTGGTTTTGTTGCCTGTGCTTTTGGTGTCAAATCCCACAAGTTCTTGCCAAGAAAAACATCATATTTTCTTTAAAAATTTTAGTTTCCAAACAAAACAAAAACAAAACTAGCAGGCAAAATTAATAGGAAACATTCAGCAGAGGATGGGGTGGGAGAGGAATCAGAACAGGGGAGGAAATAGCACTAGAGACTATGGTGTTGGTTCACAGGTGTTGGTGGTGGGAAACTCTATAGGAATACATCTCAGAAGAACTATATTAAGAGGTTAGTTGTCTCCAAATTTATGTATAGGTTTACTACAATTCCTATAAAACTACAAAAGATTTTCCCTGTAGGAATTGACAGACCAAGTTTAAAATATAGTAAAACCAAAAGACCTGGAAGAGTCAAGACAATCTTTCCTTAATGATTCTAAGACTTTCTATAATCTATGGTATTCAAACTGATAGTCTATTGGCATAAAGATAGACAAATAGATGGATGATACAGAATAGAATGTTCAGAAATAGACCCAAGTTTAGTAAATTTTTTCCCTGTTTTCATCAACTTGGAAAAGCAAAAATGATTACCATACTAAAACTATTAACTACAAAGGAAAAAAAACTGACAGATATGACTTTATCAAAATTAAAAATTTCTCCACATCAAAAGATATGGCTAAGAAAATGAAAGACTGGACTGGGAGAAATGTTCACAATACTTTTAACAAACAAAACACTTCTTTCCATAACATATAACAAATTGCTAAACATCATCAAGTAAAAGACAACCCAGTAATATAAATGGGCCAAAGAATTGAACAATCTCATCACAAAAGAAGATGTATGAATTACCAATAAGAATATGAAGATTAGGGGGCCTCCCTAGTGGCCTAGGGGAGGTCAGCTATAAGTTTTAGAGGGGATACTTTTTTTTTAGTACTCCAATACCTATTTTCTCTTAGTTGTTAACAAAGAAACAGTTTCCAGATTAGAATTTATTTCCATCGCGTTGTCTTGCATTCCTCTGATTAATTCATTTTGATTTTGTAGGAATTCAAAATTTAACAAAATATACTGGCTATATGAGGATATCTTTGCACTCTCTTAGATCAGGACAAGCTGGACTTTTCAGTCCTGTGCTGAAATCTTCCTAAACTTCAAGTTTTCTTCAATCATATCTTTGTTTACTGCTTCAATTCCATTTATTCTAGTTTCTACCCACAACCATTTATTTCACATAGATTGGTTCTTCACAGCCTATCCTTTAAAAATATAATCTTACAGCCTTCACAAGCATCTCAGAATCTTGTTGGCCTTTTTCTCACATTATCCTTACTCCTTAGCACGTTCACAGAAGACCAGAGCCTGAATGAAAGAGTTGTCCGTGACCTATTCAGGGACTTCAGAACATACAAAGTGGAGATTTCTGATATCATAAAAAAGCCATATCCTTTCTTTGAAATTTTCCGTGACCGTGGGATCATCAGCGAAAAAATGTATGATGTAAGTGAAGTTTTTATGTCACAATCTGGCTGACTGGCCCCAAACTGGGTTATGCTTTCCTATCCTAAACGTGAAATCAAGGTAGAACTATTAACTGAGGAGTCTCCTACGAGTGGGGAACCTTGTCAAGTATTATTCCAAATGTTTCTCTAAGATAAAGGAGGAGGCATGTCCAGAGACGGTCCTGCTTCTGAAAGAGAACCGGGGCAGTGGTGTCCACCAGAGTTGGGGTGACTAGCACTGGAGATAGAAGTCTTGGCATCTGGGTTAATTTTAGCAAAAGACACCACTGGCAATACAGACATGCACGTCTTCTCTCTGCCCTATGAACATGTTTTTCATGGCCAAGTTCACAGAAGGAATGAACCATCATCTGGCTTCCTGGAGCCCTTTGAGTCAAGTCAGCAATGGGAAAAAGGCGGGGTTGTCCAGTCAACAGAACTTATCACCTTAAACACTTGGCCAGGTTCTTTAAGGGCTCCATGATTGTTTAAGTGGGAACCCACTTTTATTCTTCAAAATCTCTTCTTACATGAAACGTAAATGAGGGCGAAGAGATCAGACTCACAAGTGGATATTTTTAAGAAAGAAGGATTTACTTGTTGTATATAGTAACCAACAAATATACAGAGGTTCTAGACCTTTTTCTGAGAAGATACCTACATGGAGAGTTGGAATACATGAACACAAAATCATTTTCTAGAGCTCTTCTGTAACTTAAAAGTGTGTGCTTATATTTTCTCCATTCAATATTTTTTAAGGATTGTCAAGAATCATGTAGAAACCTGGTTCCTGTACCAAAAGTGGCGTACAACGTCCTCAAAGAAATAGAGCAAAACTTTAACGTGCAATGTCTGATAGCATTGTTCAGCGATATCAACTTGAGGGAGTACCCAGAATTAAGATCTGTTTTTGAACACTTCAAACAAGGTAACTAGATTTATGACTTTTTGGTGTCCAGGGCCATTCTTTTTTTTTTTTTTTTTGACGAGTGTAGATGGAGCTTCTACCATGTGCCACACACATAGCTGGGCAGTGGGGACATGTTTATTGTGGGTGGTGGTGGGAGTTGGGGGAGTCCTGAAACCCCTCCCCTGAGAAAGCTCGATGTAAATGCAGCTACATTCGGGAGTCCAAAGTTACACAAGGGTTTTTGACTGAGTGGGACCAACCTGTACATCCACCCTCCTTTTAGATATTTAATGTGGTATTTATGCTGCGTATATTTTTATCTTGCCTAGAAAATTTTTTATCCAACACAGTTTGGTCTCAAGGAGAGCTCCAGAAAAGCCAAGCAATATCTCAAGAAAAGTGGTCTCGGGCCCAGAAGAAGGCCGACACTTTGGGGTCAGGCACAAGAGTGAGGGCACGTGGTATGTCTCAAAAAAAGAACAGTCTATTGAGCTCAATCAGGCTGAGGGAGCTGATGAAAGAACTAAACTTGATGGTGATTTTGACACCCAAAGCTGATCAGTTTCAGGTTTCTACTGGGCAAGGAAGAGATTCAGGTGTCTAAGCAGATGCAAACCTGTGGGTTATTGATTTGGGGCAACAGCTGCACTTTCTATTAATGAAGAAAATTTCTGCAGTAAGTCAGGAGAGGAATAAGGAAATCAGAAACCCAGTCTCAGATTTCACGTCAGTGTTACCTGTGTCCAGAATGTCTCCAGCCCTGGGCACAAGGGAATGGCAGCTACCTCTGCTGCTCACATCTCGGGGTTCCGCATGGGCTGTGGACACCCCTCCCTGACCAGTGTCCATATCCAGGGCTCTCCACCTGGGGGACCTGGACCTGGACTCACCGCCACCCCTGTCCCCAGGGGAAGTCACTATTGCTGCCCCCTGGACCTTGCTGTCCACAGAAGCTGCCCTCAGGTGCCAAAGCCAGGATGGAGGGAGACTCCACCTGGAGCTCAACCCTCTCCTCTGGCCACCCCCACCTTCGGGGAGGGACAGAGGCCCCACCTTCCCCCTAAAAGCCATGCCAGCCCTCGGCCTCCCTCAGCTTTTCCGGGCACGTCGTACTCCTGCCTGCCACCTCTTTCAGTCCCAGTGAAGGCGCATCATGGGGTGACAAAGCGTCCCCGCCTCGCCTGGGGCATTGTCCCAGGAGATGCTCCTGCATCAGCCCTGGGGCAGTGCCAACCCCACAGCCTCCCGAGAGGCCTCCCCTCCCTGACTCCTGCAGAGACCCGCCCCGGGCTTCTCAGTGCTCCCCCCCCCCCGCAGGTCTGACCTGCGGCTGGTGTCCTGGCCCCCGGGGACGCCTCCAGGGCCCTGGCCCCGCATCCCTGGGGCTTCCAGGGCAAACGGGCTCACTGCTTGTGGTCTCGGGGTCTTTCTTTTGTCCCCGGGACCCAGGCCCTGCCCTGGAGGACTGTCCAGCTGCCCTCGTGCCTCTGGCTCATGGATCTAGGAGCCAGTCACCCCCCTGGGCCCGATGAAGCCCACACTGCCCTGTCTAAGCACCTCTCAGCTCTTGGGCTCTCTCCATGCTCACATCTCTCCAGGGCCCAGGCCCCCCACAGAGGAACCCCCTCGCTTTCTTCCTGTGATTACATCAGTGCCCAAAGCACCCCCTTCCACTGTTATTTTGATAAGCGCTTCCGTGACACCTGCAGGAGTTTTCTGTGACCCACTGGGCCCAGCCCCAACCACCCTCACGGCGGGGCGGCTCCTCTTTGCGTGGGAAACATGAGAGGGTCCCGTTGGGCTCTGTCTTCCTGTCCCGGGACCACAGGGGGCTTTGCTGCGAGGATGGCAGCCGCGTGCCCAGGACCCGAGGCCTGGAAACTCCTCACACGCGCTTGGGGCTGTCGGGTCTCTGACGAGGGTCTCTCACGGCCTGTTCTCTCTCCCTCTTCTCAGTGATCCAACAGGCTGGTGGTCACCAAGGACATAAAGGAGAGGCGGGTGTGGAGAGGCCTGACATCCAGCCAAGCCTTGAACAAGGTGACTGCAGCCAACCAACACGGATCACTGATCTCTTCTGCTAAAGGGAAGAGGAGAAAGGGGTTTGGGGTTCCTATTAAAGACTGTGAATCAGGGAGGAAATGTGGGCCATGACAAAGGCAAGGGTAGGGGATACCAGCACCCCACCAGAGGCTGGATCCCGGAGGGTCAGCTGGACAGGGCACTGCTGGTGCCTTAACCAAACAAGGGAACACCATTGTAAATTTCATTTTTAAGATAAGAGAGCAAAAAAGAGAGATGCAGTTGTGTGTGGGAGTGACCCTGTATAGGAAAAAATGAGTGAAGAAAGGAACGAGAGTAAGAGTCAGGGAAGAATCGAGCACAGCAGAGCAATGACACCGACCAGTGACTCGGCCCGCGAGTCCAGATCAACGCTGCACCTGAGGAGGAAGCAGGGAGCAAGGGACAGGGGTACGCGAGAAAGTGGAGACAAGACAGGAGGTCTGATCAAGTCTCGTTTATTGTTCCCAGGGGAAGAGCATAAATAGGGTGAAAGTCACGGGGAGGTAACATTAGGTAACGCAGGGTGGTCCGCACAGGGATCCAGTGAGAGCGCGGCACAGGAAACAATGGAACGGTCCCGATGACCTCAGTTTGGGAAAATGTACATGGAACGGAGAAACAAAAATCCAAGGCCGTCCTTATTGGACCCTAACCTTATACGGGCAACTCAGGCAATTAGGGCCGTAACTCACCGCTAGGGGCCATCTTGTCCGATGGCTCCCGACAAGTCCCCCTTTTTTGTTTCAAAAGAAACAGGACTTATAGCAGGTATCCATCCTCAGGGATTGTGCCTGTCTTAGGTTGTCAGGAGTCAGGGGAGTCCACTGACCATGGCCCAGCTCCCGATCGTACCCGTCATTGGCTAACCAACCCAGCACAAGAGGAGGAAGGGGGTCTCATCATAATTGGTTCAGTGAGGAGTTTGAGCCACCCTTGTCCTGCATCTCCAAGCGGTTGTAGTGAATTTGAATGGGACGGGCCTGAATGGCCTCGATTTGTTGCCTCACAAAGGTTATGAGCCTGTTGAGGATGCATGGGCCGATAGTGACGACCAGTAAGAGAGAAAGGATAGGGCCAAGGAGGGGGAGGAGGTATGGCAGGAGACCTCTGAGACCGGTCCAGAGAGGGTTGTCCATCAGGTCCTTTCTTTGGCGTTCGAGGTCATCTTGGAGTTGTTTAATTTTGTTGCAAACGATACCCGATTTGTTGGCATAAAAACAGCATCGCTCCTGTAAAACCAAACATATGCCTCCCTTTTCGGCAGTTAATAGATCTAAGCCTCTGCGGTTTTGAAGGGTTACCTCAGCAAGAGTATCCAGCTGGTCTTGTAAATCTTTGACCATGCTGGACAAAGCCTGAACATTGGAAATAAGACGAGTTGAGAGCTTAGTATAACGATCGAGTGAGATGCCTAGACCAGCAGCGCCGGTGGCAGAGGCACTAAGGATACCTAAACTTGCGATTAAGGGGATGAAATGGACTGCTCGTTTATGGGGTGTTGGTAAATGATCAACGGACGGGACAGGGACCGATTCGTCCCCGGAGACAACGTCCAAGTCCGGAAGAAGGCTGCCCAGGACACAGCTACCTGTCCAGTTGGCTGGGAGGGCTGTAAAGGCCTGATTATTGCCACAAATAAACACTGTTCCCGGTGGGGGGCAGGACAGGGTTGTGACATTAACATGAATGGATTGTGTGCAATTAGTAAATGCAACCTGACCCAGATCTAGAGAGCTGTTGACCAACGAGACAAGGCAACTTGAAGTGGTAAAGTTAACCGGCTGAACCATAATGGGTGTGGAGAGAGAGCAGTTATAATGTGGGGAAAATGAAAAATCGGGAGGTATTTTGAAGGGGAAAGGCTAGGGGGACAGGGGTTCCAAAGCGGAGGCACAGCCAGCAGTCTTGGGCTAAGGGAGATCTGGTGGAATTGAGTAGATCAAAGGCCATGGATAAGACAGCAAAAGTTTGGGGGTCAACATTCATAGGAGCCCAATGGTTTCCTCTTTTGCAATGAGGACAGAGGCTAGGAGCTTTTTGTGAAGAAAGAGGGGCAGGTTGTTTTACTT
>PVIJ01021958.1:0-17296 GCA_004024925.1 Scalopus aquaticus
TTTGCATTTCTAAAGCCCAGAAAGAGGTTGTCACAGCAGGAGGTTTTCCAGCCCAACCGGTTTTTCTGGCTAATCTATCAACTAGCAGACAGGGGGGAGGAGGAGGAGGAAGTTTTTTGCTTGTACTTTCTCCCGTTTGAGATGTTACCAAGCCCCAGGTGGGGGTTGGGACACAGTGACCCTCCCGTTTTCCTGCTCCCCAGGGCTGCCACGCAGGGAAGAGAGGGGGGTCGTGGGGTGGGGGAGTGGGGGTCGCGCTCCCAGTCGGCTGGCCGGAGCCCTCCGACCTCCCCGCAGTTTCTAACCTTGTATTCAGTGGCTCTCAGGGGGAGCTGGTCCGCCCATCTCTCCTCTCTGCTCCTCCTTTGTGTGGGATTTGATGTCCCCTCTCTTCTCTTTACTCCGACTCTTCATTTTATTTATAAGTCCAAAGCACCCCAGGGTCGATTGTATTGCGTAGGGTATCCGGTTCTCCTTGAGACAGCTCTCAAAGTTAGGGATATTTTTCTCCAAGAATCGATTTTTTGCAGGAGAGACTGATCCTAGCGTCTGTTCGCCGCCATGTTTTGGGGGCGTGTTTTTCCATTAAACTCTTGTTCTCCTTCTTTAGGGTCTCGATTTCTTTCTTCAGATCGTTAATTGTTTTTTCCATTTCTTTCTTTTCCTTTATCATGATTTCCTTGATCATGATTCTAAATTCTTTATCTGTCAGAGAGAGAAGTTCTGTGTCGTTGTCAATGAGTTTTGGTGCTTGATTTTCTTTTTGTTCTGTGTCCTTTCCCTGAGGGCTTGCTTGGTTGTTTGTATTTTTTCTTCTCCCTGTCTGTCTTCTGATTTGTTGTAATTGTTGGGAGATGGTGGCACTGGTATTGGCAGGCATCTCTTAGGGTTCTCCTTCTTGGATGTCAGGGAGTGATGATCTAACCGAATCTGGCCCTGTTAGGCCAAACCCCTGGTGGTCGTGGTGGTTGGTGGTCCCAGTGCTAGCTCCACTCAGTTCCAAGAACCCCAGTATTGAGGTCTGTGGCTGTTTTGCATTAGATCCTTATAGGCTAGGGAGGATAATTTCTTAAGATTTTTTCTTTTAGTGGTTCTTGCTGAGATGGTAGTTGCAGGTTTAATTTAGGAGGTCTTCTGTAATCTTTTGCCCCTGAGGTCTTGTGGTGTTTGGGTGGTCCCACTGCTGGGATTTTGTCCTCTTTCAGGTGTCAGATGCTGCTGCCTTCAGTTTTCTTTCTGTCTCTGTCATCACTAGTATTCTCGCTATAGATCTTCCTGATCTTTCTCTCCCTCTGTTTCCTCCAGTGTTTACTAGAGGCTGTCATCGCTGTTGGGGTTGGGTCTGGTGGGGAGGAGTCACCTGAGGCCGGCCCTGTGCCTCTGCACCTCTGATTTCACCACTATCAGGGCGTGGCCACTTTACAGTGGGGGGGGGGCAGATGGCTGTGTGTTGTCTCAGTTAGTTGTAATTTCGAGTCCCACCAGGAGTCTCCAGTTGTTTCAAGCCCTGCCCTGGAGTTGCTTTTTCAAGCGCTTCTCCTGCGCCTGGAGGGCAGTCGTGGTAGCCTAGCCCGCAGTCTTTATCTGGCGCTTGTGGAGCTGACCCCCTCCCACGGTATTTCTCTAGTGCAGCACATGGAACAGGAAGCCCCAACCATGCACGGCTTTTGTCCCATGCTTCTCCCGCACCTGTAGCCGGGAACCTGTTCCCGCGGTTCCTCCAGTGGCTAGAGAATATTAACGCTACTGAGTGGGGGGGAGACCACCAACACAGAGTTCTGTTCCAAAGGGGAGCTAGAGTGCTGGCTCCATAACAGAGGTGGGGGGAGGTGCTACACTGCAACTGCCAGGGGCTTTGTTCCAGGTCCCACCCACTTCCCTAGTGCACTCTGCCCTCTCCAGGGCTCTGTTGCTACCTGGAGGGACTGCTGGTGTCAGTCTCGAGTTTATCACTCTGCGGTGCCCAGGGATGCACCTCTGCCCACCTTTCTTTTTCTGGGTCTCCTCAGGTGCCTCTCGTCTTGGTTTCCTGGTCCGGTTTTGCATTGAAGGGAGGGGAGAGGGGATCTGGTAGTTCTTTCTTCTCCTTAGTTGTTCTTTTCAGCTTCTTTCCAAGACCTACTCACCCATGAGGGTGTTAGATTTACGTAGCATTTCTGGATCTTCTCTGGGTTTGGCTGATGTCCCTTTATAAGCGGCTTTTCTTTGGGGAGAGTTTGATTCTAGCGTCCCTTCACTGCCATGTTGATGATATCACCTAAATATGTCTTGATAGCCTATTACATTTTTATTTTTCTTCTAATTGTCTGTCTTAACCTAGCATCTTTATTTCTCCTATGTGAAAATTTAGGAAAAGTTTTGCACGTTCCATTAAACATGTAAGCACATTTTTTATGGGATTATTGTCAAAATTGGATTAAAAATGTAGAATGAGTTAGATTGAACTGATATCTTTTGGCTAGTAGGTCTTCTACCTGTTATCATTAGTTTTATTTCCTATTTAGTGATTTAAAATATTCAAAATTATAATTTTCTTCATCAAAAGCTTCCTATATAGCTTTTGCTAGTTTCTTTACTGTTTCATTGCTATTGTTTAGTATTACTAACTGACAATATTTAGGGACACTATTTACTATATTCACCTATCTAACAAAACTGCTGAATATTTTATTAGCCCCAACTGTAAATTTTCTTGCATTTTATAATGAATATTTTTTCAATAAGTGTGATTTTTCTAGTTTTGTACTTTTTATACCTCTTAATTTTTTAACTTATTGTAGGCCTTTAATCTCCAAAGCAATGTTAAGGCACCTACAAAAGACATCTTCATATTGTTACTGAGTTTAATTGGAATGCTTTAGAAGTTTGACATTTAAATACAGTGTTTACCATATAAGGTTCAGAGATTTCTCCTTCTATCCTGATTTATGAAAAAAAAATCATAAATAAAATTTAATGATTTTTTAATCTATCTACAGAATTTTATTCCTTTTATTCATGTCTGCTCTGGATATAAAGATATGTTTGTCTCTAAAAGTGGTAGCATAGCTTTCCCTTGTTTTCTATACTCTGGAACATTTGTTTATGGTTTGAATTACTTGTTCTTAAATACTTTGGTAGTTTAGGTAAGGTAAGATTTTATAACTTATAAAACTTATTTAATCATTATTTCTTTATCAGGCAATTTTGCTAAGATATATACCTAGAAAAGTGACAATTTCATCTAAATCTGCAAATTTATTGCCATAAATTGTTTTAATGATATAAAAAAAATCCATGGAAATATAGTAATTTTACCATTTCCATTATTTTTGATGCTCTTTCTCTTTTATTGATCAACTCAGTTCATTTTGTCTTTCTTTAAAAGAAATACTTTGCTGATTTTATTTATTATATCCTGTTACAATATTTAGTTTCTATTTGCTTCTCCTTTTATTTGGTTTATTCTTTCCCTACCTTACTGAGTTAAGCGTTTTAGATACTTTCATTCACTATTTTAAATAAATGTATTCAGGTCTATAATTGTCCTTCTAAACACTGTTGTACTAGCATCTCACATGCATATGTAATACTTTTATTTTTATTCAATTATAAATATTCTCTTATTTCTATTGTGAGCTGTTCTTTTATTCATATTTTATTATGAAAATAATATACTATTTTATTATTTATTATATTATATTATAATAATATATAATAATATTTAATTTATAATGCAATATTATATATTAATAATATTTTATTATTTATTCATATATTATTATGAAAATATTTGAACTTTCCTAAAATATGTTACTAGTTATTAAATACTTACGGGATTCTGGTAGAAGACATTTTTATGTAATGTAAGTTATTAAAAATGTTTTTTGTTTTTCCTTTCTTAAAACCATTTTATATTATTTTTCCCCCTCTGCTGGTTTAGATACCATGCACTGTACTTCTTTTTTTACTTGGAACCCTTGCTATTTTAAAAAATGTATTTAGCTCTCATTTTTTTCTAACAAAGTTCACAATTTTACCTTCCTTTATAACACATTAACTTTAATTCACTTTATCTATTAAAATCCTATTATATTATTATTATGACAAAGCATTTTCATTTTGTCATATTAAAGTTCAAAAAAGTTATTTAGATATTTTAGAAAAAATTATTCAATAATATATTTAGCATTGAAATTATTCAACACTATATTTAGCATTGTTTTTTCCTTCCCTATGAGTTTACTTTTCTTCTTGCCGAATCATCTCTTTTAAGCATTTGCTTAATTAAGGATTTGTCTGTGGTAAATTTTGAAACTCACTGTATATTTAAATATGTCTGTGTTTTGTTCTCACTATTGAAAAATAGTTAAGCTGTTCACTTTGATTAAGCTATTGTCCTTCAGCTGTTCTAAGATAATGCTCTGAATTTTATTGCATGTCCTATTTCTGGTAAGAAATATGAACTCAGTGTAATGATTATTCAGTTGTAGATAATCCATTTTCCAAGGTTGCTTTTAAAATTTCTCATCTTGGGTGTTTTCTGTTTCATTAAAATATATTTAGGTATGTAATTCTATATTATTTTATGTTTATTGTCATAATATTACATTATTACATAATATTATGTAATAATATCAATATAATATAATGTAACATAATGTAATAATATTAATATAATAATATTACATTATGACAATATAAAGTCTCATGTATGCATCATTAAAAGTCATTATCTTTATATACTTCTTTATGTTTACCAGTAAAAGTACAATTCTATCTTTCAACATTCAATTGACCCCTTTTACCTGATTTGCTCAGCCTTCTTCCCCTGTCCTTCTGTTAGTCACTAATTTGGCTTTATAGTCTCAAAGGGTTTTTTTATTTTTTTTTTCATTTGTTTATTTTGTTTCTTTATCACATGTGAATGAAATGTAGTGTTTATTTTCTCTTTAGGACTTATTTCACTAAAGTAAGTCTATGTTGTTCAAACAGCGGGATTTCATCTTTTTTATGTGTCAGAAGTAATCTCTTGTATATGTAAGTATGTAAATTTAAAGTATCTCGCTTGTTATCCTATATACTTTGATTCAGTGGTGTTTAGCATATTTGGATCTCCCATCTTGCAAAACTGAGACTCTCTACCCTTTGAACAAGCAAGTCCTCATTTCTCCCTCCCTCCTGTTGTTGAAAATTACTTTGCTTTTCCTTTTTATGAACTTGATTGATTTCGATGTCAAATAGTGCCAGTAGAAAAAGTCCATTTGAGGCGATATATATATATATATATATATATGATGGACATGAGTAAATCTCACTATTACCCACCCATACATGAGAGAAAGAGAGGTGGATAATAATTTTCTATAAACAGCTGTCATCTAATTTCAACCTAAGAAGAACCCTTCCTTGGGTAACAAAAAAGTAGTTTTCTCATTGAAACATGAATCACTACTAAAATACCTCTTTTTTTAAAATTTCTATTGAGAGGAGATCTTTGAGAGGGGCATTTCTCCAATCTTTATCAGATTCCATGTTCTCGTGTATAATAAAAATAATGTAGAACATTTCTCACACCAGCCAAGGTAGAAAGGTAGCGTGTGGTGGTAGAATTGCTTGGTTAACTACAGAATGCCCAGCTAAATTTGGATTTTAAAATAAGGATGACCCAAGTATGACATGAACTACATTTATACTAAAAATTAATTTAACTAGGCATCTTTTAACTTTATTTGAAAAATTTGGTAGTTCTATATGGTAGAAAAAGAAGGGAAATCAGACAAAATTTATTAGAAATGTTTAAATAATTAATGATTGAGTGGAGGTCAAATGCTAATGACTTGGGTTATGGCACCATCTGCAGTGCGCTTGTTTTGGAGCTCCCTCTGGTCAGTTCTCTCTGCATAGGGATGATATTGGGATAGATTGTGCCTCACTAAACCTCATATTTTCATTGTGGAGTCTTATAACTAAATAAATTATTCTTTATGAAGAGTCATACATTTTAATGGGGTGCCTTTGGGGACTCCTGTATCTTATCTCCATTCTATCTACAATGAACTATCCCTGTGAAACTAGGGGATAGCATAGTGGAGTCCATGTGTTAAACTACTAAACTTGAATTTTTATCATGCTATTCCATATTAGCTACTTTAAGGCAAGGTAAGACATGCAGAAACTTCCTGACATCTCTGTGATTTTTGTGTTGTGGTTCTGTGTCTTAGAATTCTACCAAAAATTAAGATGGTAGATGTTTAGAAAATAAGGGGGGGGGGGGAGTTCACTTTAACTTTATGGCAGCAGAGCTGAGGTCTGTTTTCCTTACTACCATCAATCATATGCCTAGCACAGTCCTCTCTAGATACTCTTAAATATAGAATTTTCTCCAAGTATCTTACGCCCTTCACTCCAACTAGGAAAGTATAAATTCTGTGACTTTAACAAAGGGCTTCCTTTTATTTCTAGGTATATAAAAGATAAGTCTTGGGGAGGGGAAGCACATCTTGAAATCTTTCACTATCCTTAGTAAAAAAAATTAGTAATCTTTTTTTAATTAATTTACCTGAGAAATGCCTGTACCAAATGTTTGTTTTTTATTTCTTTAGATATAAATATTTTATTAAAATATAATTTACATGTTAGGTTGTAATGTTTCTCAAGATAAACCAAAATCCAAATTGGACTGCTAATTATTGTTAAAAAATAAACTGAGGCATATTAAAATATTTATGAGTTTACTTCAACAAAAATCAGTTTGAATCGGGCAATGCCAAATCAAAAGTGGTTAGTTAGGAGCACTCTAAAAAATAGAAGCCAAGGGAAAAACTTGCAGAGAGAATTTGTGAAAATAAAGGAAGGAAATTATTTCATTTACTATAGGCTAAGGTCTAGTTGTCTGTGATTGATTGTCTTTGGTTTTGTATTTGAACCTTGAGGCCTTTGCATGTTTAGATTTTTGGGTTTGTTCTTATAGGCTGCCATGCTACTAGAGCCACCTCAATCTGATGACCTCTTTTTTGATTAATATTATGTTGCTCCTCTGATTCCCCCTTGCCCTTCATCCCTGAAAAAGGTCATAACAAAGAGAAAAAAAGAAGAAAAAGGTCATAACACTTCCTGGGAAAGGCCTCTCCCAATAACAGGATGAAGGAAGACAGTTATCACCAGAAAGGGGAATTTGGGGCCAAAAAATATGTACAAATGAATCTTTAAAAATTCACTCTTACCTTCCTAGTTATTTCTTTACCAATTACTACCTTCAGCCCAAATTCCGGAGTCTTGTCATTTTTTCACAAATGTAATGTTTCTCTGTAAAGTATAAAAGCACCCTGTGCTAGTCATTCCATGTGAAGGTTCCCATGTCATATAAAAAATTGAATAAACCTGTACACTTTTATCTTCTTAATCTGTCTTTATCAGTTAAATTTTTGTATTCAGTCAGGGACCCTAAAAAGAAATTTAATATTTCATTACTAGGTCTATTACATTAGGAGTTATTCAATTTGAAATGTAATCAAGTAGTATTCTAGGTATAAAGTTCTTCTAGATCACTTAAGCAACACTGCTACTTTTCTAAATGAAGGAATGGGCCCCCAGAGAAATTAAGTCATTAGTTCCAGATCACAGAAGTAGAATTGAATTTTGAATCCATTTATCTTATTTCTGAGTCCTCTGTAGTTTTCACTACATTTCTTTGTTTTTCTTTGGAATTTGAAATATTTTTGGTTCAAATATAAAAATATGTGAATATATTCAGAAATGACAAAAATCAAAGGTGAAACTTCTGAAATTTCCTGCTTTTTATATTAGCGTTTTAAGTTACTGGTTTAAAAGTTTGCATTAAAATTTCCTTTTTTTTGTCAGCAACTCACATAATAAACTTTAAGGAAGTATTCACTTTCTTACAAAGTAGAAATAGTTCCTTATTGTATTGATTTGTCTTGGACATCGCCTAAACGGCTGTCATGAGGTGAGAACGATGCAGGTTTCTCAATTTGACATGCTGGTAGGATTACCATCTGAGTTTGCTCTGGAAAGTCTGAGAATAAAATGTTTAGACTGACTTTCAATCCAGAAGCTGAAACTTAAAGAAACTTGGGGCAGTCACAGCAGCCGAGGAGATGGCGTGAGCCCAGCGGGGTCATGCATAGTCACACTGTGTTCATCAGATTATACATCAATTCCAGCTTTTTCTCTCTCCTGCCAGAATAAGAATCAATTCATTTTCCCCATGCTACCTCCTCAACCAAAACCTCTTTATTTTTCCAATTGCTTTTTGGTCCTGTTTTGGTTCTAGTTTTAAACAGATTTGTACCCTTTTCCTCTCTTGCTGATTTTTTGGTTAGATTTTAGATTACAACTATTCGTTATAACTTCATTTCATTCTTAAATATGAATGCGCGAATCTGACTACTTACCTTTGGTTTATTCAGTCCTGCCAAAGACGTGTACTAAGTACTCATTGCACATAACATACAATGCAAACAACAGATGTAGTTCACTCTATTGTATAACCTATGGTCTTGCTTGAAGTCAGTAGTAAGAATTTATGCATCCTTCTGCTACAGTTGCCTTTAATCTTCCTGCTCTCTGAGTACTAAATCTGGGAACAGGTGCATTGTCATAATATAGAAGTGGCATTTTCATCTTATAGGATCATACTCATAATTGTATTTTGACTTTTTCTTTTCTCCAAACAATAGTGTGTCCTGGAGAAAAGACATAAAACAGAGCATTAAGTAACTCTGGTGTTCAGGTAGCCCGTGTATCATTTATATTTTATAATGTCTGCCCGGTGTAGGGCCCAGCCTGGTATGGAAGTTTATGCTACTTTTGACATTAGAGTCTACATATCATTCCCTGGGTGAAAGATCATGGACTATGATGAGAAAGTAGTAGCCCAGACCAACCTATTAAAAAAGTAAGCAGCCCATGTCAGGGAGCATGAAAAGTAAATTGTAGAGAAACAAATATATATCTAGTGAGGGTGGGAACCAACCTTGAGTCTGAGAAAGGTCAATAAGGGGAAACCAAGGAAAAAATTCTTGATCTAGAAGACATGCAAAGATACACAAGGACAGGAACATCTGGAGCTACCCTTGATTTCAACTATTTTTACCACTTCTGCATTGATCTCCGTCATCATGATTTCTGGACCATAACAATAAAATTGTAGTTGGTCTCTGCCTTTCCAATACATTCTCCATTTCATAACCAAATGATTCTTAAAACAACAACAATAATAATAATAATATACAAATTTGATGACCTAACAGATGATCCTTGCCATCTTTCATTTTAAGGTAAAGGAAAATTCCTGAGGTCCTTGATGGTGGAACATTTAACCATATTTTCAGGCTCACATTCTAATGACTTTCCCATATTCTCTTCACTCTCCACCAAACTGGTATTCTTTTGAGTCTTGCTACATACCAAACTTCCTCCTGACAGAATTTGGTTCTTATGAATAGAATGCTTCTTCCTACCCTCTTGACTAGTCAACTCCTATCAAACCACCAATTTCAGTTCAAGTTTATCTTCCTGTGGGAAGCTCTTCACAAGCCTATGAGTAGGTCAGACCCCCTGGCCAAAGTTTTCTTGAGCTTCTCCTTGAGAGCATTTATCATGATTATAATCTTACTTCTCTTTATGTGATCACTTGATAAATGTCTGCCACTACATATATTAAGTAATCATTTGTTTTCTCTGTTTTAAGGACACAAGCAGCAATATTCGTCTGTAGGCATTATGTAACATAAGATTAAAGCATTACTATATTGTGTTGCTATTCTTGAAAACCAAAACTATGATGTGAAAATACACAGCTGATGTGAGACTTCAGATTTTATTGGACCTAACTCTGGGTTGTTGCATTTTAGAATGTCTGAAAATGTAAGGTTCAAACTCCCATAAAGGCAATACAATAAAACAATATAGAGAGACCTTCCTCTTCTGTTCTGCTATGCTGTGTCTCTCTGAGGGCATTGTGACCTGAAATATTTGGGTCATAAAGATTACAGTTACTCCAGTCATCAGTGTGAGGTTGACAGGATGTGACAGGCTGACAGGATGCTTTAGGCAGAAACACCTAGCTGAGAATGAGATAGTGGTCCATGCCCTCAGTAAGAAGACATTTTGCTAAACCTTAGTATCACCCCTCTTACTCTTTTCTTAGTTGTAAAATGGTTGCAATGTGAGGGTTACATTTAATAATAATTCCAGTCATTCATGGCTGGTTTTTTGAAACTAAATAAGTAGATAATAGAAAGAACAAAAGGTCAGGTGCAGGCTTGCCAAAGCTTGACAACGATGCATGTTTTCGGAAAAGAAACTGATTTCCTTTATTCTATTCTGAGACAATATCTTCCAAGTCTTCACTTACCATAAAATAATAGCATATCAACTGCTGGAACATGAGGAAATAATTAAAACCTGACCCCAACTTATATTATAGCAATTGGGTGAAGAGAGTTTAAATTTTATATGTAAAGTTGCCTTGAGCTTCTAGGAGGAAGGCGCTAATACAGAAACTTAAGAACGACCACTCTAGGTGTTTCTGTATTTAAAAATTTCTCAGTTTTCATAAAATCTGAATCTAATTATGACTGAAAATTGAGCAGGGTCAGTGCAATCGGGTAATGCTGCTATATGTACTCTTTAAAATGCTGTTGTGGCTGCTAGGCATGAAATTGTTGTGCTGACAACAGTGAAAACTGAGACTGGCTAAGAGGTTCATTTAAGGTGAGTCAATAGTAGAATTCCTCTGCTCAGATCCTTTTTTGAATTAAGTGAAAAATAGTGCTATTATGCTTGTCTCTGAAACGACCTCTAATACCATTCTCCTGCATCATTCAAGCTACACCCACTACTAAACTGCTCTTTAAAACCACTAAACTACAGTCCTGTCTAAAGGTTAATGATGCAAACCCATAACATAACATTCATAAACAAGCAGTTTCAGAAAGGGAAGGGTAAGTCTTAACCAGCAAGCAGAAATAAAATTTATTGTATTATTGTAAGTTCATGGAACACAAGCAACAAAGGACACCCCTTCATTTTTTTAGAAATACCAGTAGAAGAGCTGTGTTGTGACTCAGAATGGACTTTTCTTTAATCTGATATTTAGACACTGATAACATGTTTTTATCATGAAGTTTGTCTACCTGCAGCTTTGTGGAGTGTCCTGAAATTGCCCCTCCTTACTCTTGGGGAAATGGAAGTGCTGTCAGTGAGAGGAGTGGGGAGAAACTCTCCTCACTTCAGGTCACACCAAACCTGGACTTCCAGTTCAGGACACAGTGCAGGATCTACTCCTGGCCAATAGTGAAAATTGCAAGCCCAAGGGAGGCTCAGCTTCTGGTATTGGTCCCAAATTCTTGCTTCCATGGTTAAGGAGCACCTGGGCGCCTTTGCTCTGGAATGTAAAATGAAGTGGCACCGGCCTAGTTGCAGCACCTTGGGAATATTTTTGGTTGGAATTTCTGAATTGCAGTGATAGAAAATAATCATCCAAAAGGCCCTTATTTAAGCATTTGCCACTTTCCAAACAATGCACTGCTTTAATAGGCAAAATGGTACTTTTCTTCTTGGTCTTTTCCTGGCAGAAAGAGGGAAGTTCATGTGAACCTGTTTTTTCCTAATTTGTATAGAAGCTCTTTATATTATAGGAATGAAGACAAACTGAACTAAGAAATGGCAATGTGACCTCCCTAACTATTTTTATGGGAAGGCAATATCTATACTAGGGCAATGGACCAAAGGAAAAAAGGAAAGGGAAAAACAAGGATTATGTGTTTGGTGAGCTAGAATATATTTCCAAGTGCTTAAGCAGTGTCCTGCCCACATACAACATTTGAGGGTGTGTTCATAATTAGGGGTTAGTTAGGAAGGAAACAGAAGCTTACCTGTTCCCCAGTGATTTACATGAATGAATAAACCAAAACAAACTGGCAATTAGAAAAATAGCCAAAAGCCACATTCACATTTGTCTGGGAATTCATGTTGGAGAATGGCCTTTTGGAATTGTAACAATGAAATGCTCACATTTTGATCATTTTAATCATCATTCATGAATCTCCAGCAGTTTTGCCAAAGTAAATATATTAGCTTCAGGTTAAAAATGTACTGATTTTGTACTTTGAAATACTGTTTTCCTATTTTCAAAAAGCCAGATAATCAACTCACAGGAATTTGAACACAGAAAGTGTACCCTCAGTTTCAGTTCCAAAACTATTTGCTATTTAAAATGATGGATTTCATTTCACCTCCCAGATTTAACAAATGTTATCATGTTGCCATATTTGCTTCTTTACTAAAATAAATCAAATGTGGAGCTGTTGTTGATAACCTCCTCCCACTTGTCATTCCCCTCTCCCCGTTCCTAAAGGAAACTACGAGGCCACAGAATGGGGCGCACCGCTCAGGTGGGCACTGCACGTTACCATTGTACAATGGGGTGGCCCAAGACGTCAGAGAAAGGGCTCACCTTTGTTCTTCACCACTAATGACATACATTCTGACATATGTATTCATATCTTTACACAATATTTAGTATGCTTTCAGTGCTTAAAAATGTTTGCAAAGACCCAAAACTGGGCATACCCTTCTATATATTATATTATTTTTAATTACAATAAAGTTGATTATTTCCCTCCCCATTAATTCTTCCCACCCTATTATTTGCTTTCAGCCCCGGTTTTGTTGAGATTTCTATTTCTTAGGATAAGAGAACCTATCCCCACTGCAAGTTAGTCTAAGTAGTAATGGTAATAGTTCATCGCAGGGAATGGACTACACAGGGCCAGTGACTTAATTCTGGTTAACGAGACAAGCAGAATCCTACTAAAAGGCTTCTGGGAAAGAATTCTTATGCCTGTAATCACAGCAAAAAAATGGTTTCAACTTCTGTGATGCTGTGATATTTGAATGTGAGATATAAAACTTTGCAGCCACCTTGTTACTCTGAGGAAATTGGCCTGAAAATATGTCCACTTGATGATGACCGAGTAGAAATCTGGACAAAATGGGGAGAAGTTATATTTTTGTTTTCTTTTAGTTTAATTTTTGGACAATATATGATTTCTCCCCCTCCCACTCTGGTGCAAGAATTTGCATTAACCAAACATCAGACTATTCTGTCTCATACTTCCTTTCATATGAGTCAATGTATTTGTTTTCTTAAGACATAGTCATCATATTTTTATTACTTTCTGGAAAAAAAATAACCTGCTTTTCTCCAACATTGTGAGAACAGATTATCTTTAATCTTTTTAATCACGCAGCAGTTTCATTGATAAATATTTAACCATTTAAATCACATTAAGACTTGCTGTTACTAAATATAAAGCAACACTATCCCAGCTATTACCTCTTTATAGGTATTGTATGAATGGAATTTAGGGGCCATGTATTTAGGCTAGTAATGTCTTCAGCTATATTAGATACTTCTGAATTGTTCTCCCAAAGCCTGAAATAACTTTTATTCCCCCACAGCAATACATCTGAAAACCTCCTTCCCATCATCATTGTCTTTTCAGATGTTTAAAATTTGACAGTTTCACAAATCAAAACAATCATGAGATACCACCTTACACCCATGAGAATGGCCCGTCTCAAAAAAAAAACAAACAACTACACAGAAACAAGTATTGGCGAGGATATGGAGAAAAAGGTGGGAATGTAGATTGGTCTACCTCCTATGGAAAACAGTATGGAAGTTCCTCAAAATATCATTAAAAATAGATATACCAAATTATCCAACAGTTTTACTCCTAGATACTAACCTGAAGAATGCAAAAACACTTTTTTAAAGTATGCAGTCCTGTGTTCATTGTAGCACTATTTAGAATAGCCAAGTTATGGAAACACCTCATATGTATGTATGCTCACACACACAAACACAGCTACACAGACACACACACACACATAAGCAGTGGAATACTACTCAGCTAAAAAAAGAAAAAAGATGAACTATTGTCATTTGTGACAATATGGATGGAACTTGAGGGGATTATGCTAAGCAAAATAAGTCAGAAGAAGAAAGACATACCAAATGGTTTCACTCATAGTTTGAGTATCAGGAAACAAAACAAAGGAACACACGAAACTAAACCAAAACGAGCCCTAGAAATCTGACTGTAGAATTGAGGCTACCAGAAGGCAAGGAGGAGGTTTTCACTAAAGGGAGAGGGGGTCCGATGCACTCTGGTGAAGGATTATGGGTGACTTGGTGGTGAGTGTGATTTGTTAATACACACCTGAAGAGTGACAAACCTACACCTCTAAATCTCTTACAGTGTTGTAAAGGAACATTAATTCAGGAAATTTTATGCAATTAAAAACCATAAATTACATTTGCATTTTCTGACTTTTAAATTTTGCCTTTATGGTGATGATATTTTTCTTTTCATGATGCTGCTTTAATTGTGTTTCCATGTATATACAAATGAGATTAAAAAATTTTAATTTATGTGTTTGCCCCTTAGGTTTGCTTTATTATTAAGTAAGTCATTAATTTTTCCATTAAATTGTTTGGTTTTTAGTTAGTCTAGGGGGCCTCCCTGGTGGCGCAGTGGTTAAGCACTGTGCTGTGGAGCTGTCGGCAGTGGGGACACGAGTTCGAAGCCCGGTGGGGAGATTCCCACGTGGCGCGGCAGACCTCTCCTGCCTCTCCCGCTGCTCAGCAGTGTATTTCTGTCGATCTGCCTGTTCTGTTCCCCACTCTGTCTCTGGTGAACCCACTCGCCACCCCACACCTCTGGCCTGCACCCCAGCTTGTATGCATAAATTAATAAATCTTTAAAAAAAAAAGAATTTTTGTTAGTCTAGACTTTAATGTTACTTAAGTCATATACACTATAAATATCATCTCCCAGAGTATTACTTGTCTTTTATTTGTGGTGTCTTTTATGACACAGGCATTTTATACTTGAATATAGTCAAATTTTGCAGGTTTTTATTTATCATTTGTGATTTTGTCCTTTAAATTTTTTTTTAGTGAGGTTATAATGATATGACCCTAAATTTTCTTAAAAATTAAAAAGGTTTTATTTTTACATTAGATGTTTAATATATCCAGTCATCTTTGTTTTTCTTCTGTCCTTAATGATGTGGCTACTTCTAAGGTTTCCTAATGTCTATATCAGTTATATCAGTTAAGGAACAGTTAGGAAACAAAAACCATGCTCAGTATTTCAAGAAAGGGAATTTGTTATACAGACTGGTTACCAAAGAAATTAAGGAATGAAAGGACAAAAAAAGTAATTTTAAAAATTTATTTCCTGGGCCTCCCTGGTGGCACAGCAGTTAAGCACTGCGCTGTGGTGCTGTCAGCAGCAGTGATGCGAGTTCGTCACCCAGCTGGGGAGATTCCCACATGGCATGGCAGACCTCTCCTGCCTCGCCCACTGCTCCCCTCAGCAGTGTATTTCTGATCTGCCTGTTGTGCTCCCCACTCTGTCTCTGGTGAACCTTCTCGCTGCCCCATGCCTCTGGCCTGTACCCCAGCTTAAATAAATAAACCTTTAAAAAAAATTTATTTCCTTTTTTTTTTAATTTACTATTGGCTTATAAAATGATATGTTTCCATAGCATGGCTTCATGGCTTGAGAAAATATATACCACACCCATCACTACAGCTCTGGTACCATTCACGTTTGACCCCTTCTATCCATTCTTCCTACTCCATTTCCTCCCCCGCTTCTACCCAGTTTTCTTATGTTAGTTTGAGACTTTTGTCAGGTTTTTGCTTTGTTTCTTCATATTCCATATAAAAGAAGCCATCCAATAATTGTCTATTCCTCATTTATTTCACTTAGCCTAATCAACTCAATGTCCACCCATATTGTTTCAAAAGGCAAGCTTTTATCTTTTTAAATAGTTGAGTGGTGTTTCACTGTGTATATACCACATCTTCTTTATCTAGTCATCCGCCAGTGGTCTTAGGTTGTTCCCACATTTTGGTTCTTGTGGATAGTGCTGCTATGAATATAGGATTACATATATCTTTTTCAAAAATGTTATCATAATCTGTGAATAAATACCTAGAAGTAGAATTGCTGTATCATATATAGTTCTATTCTTAAAATTTTGAGAACTCCCCATACTTTTTTCCATATAGACTGTACCAAACCAATTTATATTCCCACAAATAGTGAATGAGAGTTCCTCTTTCTACATATCTTCACCTATACTAACTAGCTGTCTAGTTTATATATATATATATATAAACTATATATAGTTTATATATATATAGTATATATATACTATATAGTATATATATACTATATAGTATATAGTATATATATATAGTTTATATATATAGTTTATATATAAACTATATAGTTTATATATATACACAAAAGGCAAGCTTTTATATACTATATAAACATATTCTCATATATATACTATATTCTCATATATATACTATTTAAACATATTCTCACAGATACAAGGATATTATCGTTCTCACAGATACGAGGATATTATCTCCATACTTTTCTTTTGATTTACATTTCCCTAATAATAAATGTTGAATATTTTTTCATGTGCTTTTTGACCATCTGAATGTCTTTTTTTGAAAGTGTCTATCTTCTGCCCATTTTTTGATTGGGGTTTTTTTGTTGTTGTTGTTGAGTAGTGTTGAGTTTATTTACATATTTTGGCTATTAACCTTTTTTGGACATATGATGTATAAATATCTTCTCTCATTCAATAGGTTGCTTTCTGATTTTATGATTTTTTTTTCTCTGTACAGAAGTTTTTTTGTTTGATAGAGGTCTCAGGGATGTCTCAACTCCAGCACCAAGGGGCACAAAAGCTAAAAGAAACAAAGAAGGAACATGTATTAACCAGAGATAACAAGGGAGTAAATACCATGCTTTCATTTGGGAGAACAGCGAGAATTTGGAGCCATTAGATCCTAGAAACTCAGTTTGTATTCAGATCTTTAAGAAAAGGACTCCACCTGACTCCTCTTCGGACCTCCAAATGGCACTGTGAGGCTGGTTGGGAGTGCTGGAAGAAGCTAGAAATTAGAGTGTCTTATGCTGCTCAGTTGAATTGCTGTTGCTTTGGCAAGTTGCTCTTGCAAGACAATGCTGACTGGCAAACAAGAAAAAGAACAGACACCCTACCAACTGGGAAAAGATCTTTGCACACAATACATCTGATAAAGGACTGATAACAAAAATTTACAAAGAACTCACACAACTCAACAAAAAAAAAGCCAATAACCCAATCAAAAAATGGGCAGAAGAGCTCAAAAGGCACTTCTCCAAAGAAGAAAAGCAAATGGCCAACAGATACATGAAAAAATGCT
>PVIJ01021959.1:0-17290 GCA_004024925.1 Scalopus aquaticus
CGGCGACCCGGGTTCGACGCCCGGCCGGGGAGAATCCCACATGGTGCGGCAGACCTCTCCTGCCTTGCCCGCTGCTCCCCTCAGCAGTGTATTTCTGATCTGCCTGTTCTGCTCCCCACTCTGTCTCTGGTGAACCCTCTCGCTGCCCCATGCCTCTGGCCTGTACCCCAGCTTGTATGAATAAAAAAAAAAAAAAAAAAAAAAAAAAAAAAAAAAAAAAAAAAAAAAAAAAAAAAAAAAAAAAAAAAAAAAAGAATCAGCAAGGCTCCCAAAGGTCACAGGGCTAGATCATCAGCTGTGCCTGAGAATATCATTTTAAATCTGCTTCCATTACAACACACTTTGCCATTGTAAAAAAAGTGTCCAATCAGAAATAAAATGGCCCAGTTCTACTTCTCCGGCTGTGTGATATTGGGCAAGCCTACGAATTGCCCTCTCAGCTGTAAAATGAGGGAGTGGAATAGCCTTCAGATTCCTTCTAACTCTGGGCTCTTTGAATCATTTAATAAATGTAATATTTTTCTGGTTCATTGAAAAAAGTGTGTTGGACATATTATTGTTTACTATTAAGATTAGGCTAATTGGTACATACAGCATGTTTAATTTAGTAGCAAAATAGTGACTTCCTCCTGTGCATCGGATTGTCCATTTGGTAGAAACTTTGAAGCATCTATGAATCTTTGATACTTTGCTCCCCTTTCCCCCTGGGCTGGTCACTCTGCTGAGAGCATTTTGGTCTTCAGATAGTTCTGAAGGACAGGAGTTGAGAGCGTCTCTGATGGATAAATTAAGGGAGTGGATTGAAGGAGTCCACGATCTTGGCTTTGAACATGATCTTGGTGACCTAGAATTCACCCTATCTATGTGCAAATTTCCTTAGATAGTCCATGCCATCCTCAGACAGCTTTCAATAGTTTTTAAGAATACTTTCTTCTTTAATATCTGACTGTCCTTCAGAAATTGGGATATGCATACCCATTGAGTTATGCAGCTGTGCTCCCAGAAGCCCCTAAACAAAAAAGTCAGGGTAGTTCCCAGTATTTCAGTCAAGTTGTTGGTAGTTTAAAAAAGACAGCTTTTTTTTTTTTCTAAACACTATGTCTTGTGAAAAAGAATAAAAAGACCCATGAATTTTTTAATGTAAAACCTGGGGAGTGCTCAACAGTGTTATCATTAGCGTGGATTCTTTTGCCCTGACCCCAGGACAAATAGGTTAGCATTCTCTTTCTTCTGTCATTAAGAACGCTGGGGTGTGAAAACTCAAAACGCAATGATTTTTTTTTTTTTTAAAGAAGTGACCACACCTGAGGGAAGAAATCTTTGTTAGTTTTTTGACAGTATAGGATTTCTCCCCTTAGGTGTACAGGTCACCGTAACTTCCCCACCCTCCAAAGCACCCATAGTCCTCCACTGTAGTCCATTGTACTTTCTACCTCCCGCTCTGTTTTTACCCCTGCCCCTCTCTGGATGCTTTAGATCTAAGGTAACTTTCAAGGGTTGTTTTTAATATTTGTCTTTGACCCCTTGTTTGGTTCTCTATATTCCATATATAAGTGACACCATCTGGTATTTATCGTACTCCTTCTGGTTTATTTCACTTAGTATAATCCCTTCCAGCTCCACCTGTGTTGCTGCAAGTGGCATGAACTGATCTTTTTGATCACTGAGTAGTATTTCATTGTATATGCATACCACACATTCTTGATCTACTCAGGGTATTAAGGTTGTTTTCAAATCTTGGCTATTGTAGGAATTGCCATAAACACGGGAGTACAGGTTTCCTTTTGAATTAGTGTTTTTGTGTTCTTTGGGTAAATATCTAGGAGTGGAATTGCTGGGTCATATGGCAAATCCATTTTTAGTATTTTGAGGAACCTCCACACTAAAATGCTGTGATATTTGGGGGTCTAACATAGTGTCTAGCAGATAGTATGTGTTTAAACATACAGCTATTATTGTTACAATTGTTGTATAAAGCTAAAATATTTTAAAATGTGATTTCCTAACCCCAGCTCTAGCTTTTCCCATATTGTTTTGTTTCTTTATGATCGGAATTCTTTCAACATTGAACTCACAGGAAAGGCACTTCCAAACTCCTTTCATTTGTTTTGAATTTGTCCCTTGGTTCTAAACCTCACTGGTTTCATATCTATGTCTGGGAAGATAGTGACTCCGTGGGCAACATGTGACAAATATGTGATGGCAGCTGATGACAAATATGTGTTGCTCCTGAGAACTTTTTCTCCTCACTGCATGTTCATTCTCCTTCTATTCTCCTTCCAAATGATCTGGTGAAGCAGCTCAGTGTCCCACGTGTCAAGCAATTCATCCAGCCAGTCAGCTTTGGTGTGTTGGGGCTGAGCTTGTCTCAGTTCCCATTTTAGCTAAAAGTTCGTACCCTTATTGGTGACTTCTCAGCCAGGTATCCAACTGGCGATACCCGATATTTCCTCTGGGGAGTAGATGCTAAAACAAGTTAGTACAAGAAGTGTATTGGGGTAACACCTAGAAAAGTCAAAAGGGAGAAGAAGCAGGGCAGGTGAGAACCTTGCCCACGGCAGACTTGAGAGTTTCTTGCAACCCAACTGGAGCTCCAGAGCAAAGAGTGCCTGGTAGAGCCCCTGCTTTGGGCAGGAACAGCCAGTTCCTTCCTGGCTCATCTTGTGCCTGGGCTTGAGAACCTTCCGGGAAGAGCAGGGCCTCTGTGGATCCTGAAGGCACAAATAGCTGGAGCTGTGGTTGTTACGCGCCTTGCGACTGAAAGGCGAAGGGAGCCACGTACCTCATGACAGTCAGGCTGCTTCAGTGTCCTCAGTCCGTTCGTGGCAGAATTGCTCCACACAGGAGTTCTGGAGTTAGAATGTGTAGATTTGAATTCTGGTTTCAACACTTGTTCATATGTGGTCCTAAAAATTTAGAAAGCCTCTCTGTGCCTCATATACCTCACCTTTAAAATAGAGCTGAAATCAGTAATAATTTATGATATCATTGTAACACATTTAGAAAAATGCTTAACACAGGGAAAGTATATTAACTGCATGCCAGTCCCCACTGACCCGTCTTGTAGGAGCAGAGTGCCTTCTCTGAATTTGCTCAGTTGTCTGTGAAGCAACCATTATAGTTTAGTTTTTACATTTGAGCTCTTTGTTCTCTTTCATCTCCTCCTTCCTCACCCCTCTTCCTCCAGAACCCCCCTCCCCCCCACAACAAAGAAAGCTGAGCTGTGCAGTTTCATTAGGCAATACTACTTGTGTATTATAAGCTCTACCTGGACACAGGAGGCACTAAGCCGGGACCCACAGAAGGGTTTTCCAATTTCTTCATGCAAAAATGTGGTCCCACATTCTTTTCCAAGAGGAATCCTTGGCAAATAAACTGGACTATTCTCTCACTTCAGAAACAAGCATAAAAAGGGAGATTCAAGAGATAACCAAAAGAAAAGAACTCGCCATGCAAATTCTACAGGGCCATCACTGAGCATCACCTGCTGATAGTATGGACCAGAGGAATCAAAAACTTGAAGTTGAAATGGTTTAATGAGAACAGACTATCAGGGCCACCAAGGAAACAAAGAGACTAATTAAACAAGCACCTCAAAAAAAACAGCAATGGTTGCTGCTAAGTTTCCATAAAGGCAGCACCTATACAAATGATTGTTAAGATTTCTATGCCCCGAGTTGGTTGAAAACACTAAGTTGGCAAGAGCAGAATTTTGAATAAAGATTTAACTATACTAGAAAGCAAGAAGTACATCTGAAAGACGTGGGAGACACTGACTAGTGGCCTGATAGCTAGTCAGTGGCAGCGCCATGATCTAGGATGCAGTGTCTGTCTTTTGTGCAGATTTCATTGTTTATAACTTTTATTTTTAGGGAAAGAATTATTTTATTAAAATTTTTTAATGTATGAAGTTTATTTTTCCTGAAGAGATTAGCTTTGACCCTAGAGATGAGCTACAATTTGACTTTCAGCTTTAAATGTCAGGTTTCTGTTGATGTATATGTTGAGATGCAACAAGGAGCACATTTTCCAAACCATCAGCCCAGGGTGAGTAAACAGGCCCATGTCTGTACTTTTAGGAACTAAGGAAGAGAACTTCCCTAAAAGATGTCCCCTAAATGCTGTCAAGGAGGTGGTTTATTTATTGAGCAAACACTGATAAAGCACTTATAGATCCCAGGTATTACTCTAGGCATTTCAAAGTATCAATTAGTTTAATCCTTGCAACTACTCTGTGATATAACTGCTCAGTTTAAGTGCTCTTGACATCCCCATTTTCTAGCCGTGGTAACTGAGGACAGTGAAGTTAAATGACTTGCCCAGAGAGCTGATGAGAAGCCCAGTTGGACTTCGAGCACATGTGGGTTGTTGCTCTTAACCACCAGACATCCTGCGTCTGGAGTACATGTATTCTCACTTCCAGGACCTTCAGAGTTTGGAGCACAAACTGAAAGGAAATCCAAATCTGCTCTAGGGCTGTCTTGCTTTTGAGAGGAGCCCTTAACTTGTGAGATGCTGAGTTTATATTTCTTGAGACTCTTCATGGAACCTTACATTAGAACCCACCTGAACTCTTGGTGGTTCCTTAAACCCAGTTTGTCTATTACCTGACAAAACAGTGAATGCCAAGTTCCCTGACCTGAAGCCATGCTGAGAGGGGTGAACATGATTGCTGGTTGACAGGTGGATGGGAGTGATGGGAGATTCCAGATTTAGAAACTTCACTTTACTTAGGTCTATTGTTATTTTAAATTGTATGTTCAAAATAATTTTTTTCTGGCTAGAACTCCTATATGTTGATGTGTGTGCTTGTATATGTGTTTTCTGTTTCTCCCTTCCCAACTGATGTGGCATAATGTGGCAGAGTGCAATACAGCAGAATGAAAGCATTAGATTTTACATCAGGTTGCCATTGTTAGGAGCATCCCCATAAAAAGGGGAGATACCATGTTTCCTGCTCAGTTAACTATGGGTGGAGTTGAGCAGCCAGGTGAAACTATATCATACCGAAGGCAGGTGCTCTCAGAAGAGAAACACGTGGAAAGGAAGGGTGCTTGCTTCTTGCCTTTGGTCTTGCACCCGGGACTTGGGGGACATGGAAGAGAGTCATGTAGAGACACTTGGAAGAGACTTGTGGGGAGGCTGACAGTGGCTCCTTTTGTCCCATACCTGCCTGGCCCATTCTTCCCCTTCTTCCTCTTCCTGGTTCCCACCAGAAGGTGCCTTAGACTTGTAACAAGCTTTCAGACCTCAGTGGCCCTGCTTTGGGCTGACCCTGTTTGGCTAGGTGTTTACGCTCACAAACTTTGGATAACTTTGGGTGTTTTATTGTGAAACTAACACCCTTTCTTCTCTCTCTGTGCACACTAGTCCTGTTAAAATTCTTTTACACTATGAGTCGCCTTTGTCTTTGTGCATATGATGGCTGGACCCCTTTAGAGTGTGCAAGTTAGGAGGTCCCAGGGTACCCCTCAGTCACATGTCAATACCCTGATTTAAAGGAGATTTTCAGAAAGTAGAACCCTATTTCAAAAAGAAGAAAATCTGCAAAGACAGAAGACAAGATCCAGAATCAACTAAGATTCATGCAATATTTCTGAACTGGGAGTTCGATAACCTGAATTTTAACTCTGGTTTTTCCAAACCTTTGTTTTATGGCCTTGGGTGAAAAAATATTTAGTTCCTCTGGGTGTTTGTTCATCAGTGTCTTTTATGATAATTTCAACTTTGATCTGTAAAATTTTGAGGGTAAGGCAATGGCATAGTGTTCTGGAGGGGAAAAAACAGTAAAGAGTGCCTATCATATTCATTCCTTTCTCTCTACTCGCTGTAAAGCTGTGTATGTGCTACTGTCTAATGAATGTGAAACAAATTACCTCGTAATGTCACTTACAAAGGGAAATAAAGTAGATGGTAAATCACTGAGTGAATTTCATAGAAACAAATAATTGTAATATTTCCAATGACATTTTTAATTCAGTTCTGGAGATAACAGGTAAAATTGGGGGGTAGTTTATTGATCTAAGCGGTTCACTGAGTAATATTTTATAATAGAGTTTGAGGAGCCACGGTTAGAATTATTTTTTTATTCATCAAGTTGATTGCCTTTCTTCACATCCTTTCTTCTCCCACTGATTTTTGTCACTGTCACCAACAGAGTAGATCTATACATAAACCAAGCATCCTGTTTCTTATTTTAAAAATAAAGAAAGCTAGGGCAAAAAGAAAAAAATAAACATTATTGTAAATATTAATTTTAAACATGCCATAGAGAAATGCAACTACAGTTTTACTGTAATGGCATAATAATTAATTAAATAATTTTTCAGTCTGACAGTATTTTTTTCCTCCCAAATTATGTTTATTGAAGAAACTAGGTTTATAACTTTCTATCTGCTTTGGGGATTATAGGTTCAAACTTCTATTTCTTGAGCACCTACTGTATGCTTAGTCACGATGCCAGGTGCTAAGGATACAGGGGTATGTGAAAATATATCTTGCTTTCCTTTGTGGTGTCAGACAATACAAGGAATCTAAACTGTGATTTGTACTTCAAAGGAAGAATACAGACCACTCTGGGGTGTGTGCTTAATGGGCCTGCCCTTGCCTGGGACAAGAGGTCGGGGAAGGTTTTCCCGAGGTATTAACTTTTGAGCCCAAAGATTAAACAAAAGTATGAACAATGGGCAGTTAGGGATGTCAACCTCAGGCACTCAAGTATCTTCCTATCACTTTTGACCTCCCCCCAATTTCACAAATAACCTGCTGTTGACCAGCAGTCCTACCAATAACATCAACAGTCGATGAATACATATTTTGTAAGTTATATGTATTCTACACTGTATTTTTACATAAAGTAAGCTAGAGAAAAGAATATGTTATTAGGAAAGTCATAAGCAAAAATAGAAAATCATAAGGTAGAGAAAATACATTTACAGTATTACAGTACTCAACAGTATCAATGCTATAAGTTTACCTCGTCTGTTTAGCAGAAAATTTATGTGAATGGGCCCAAGTAGTTCAAACCCAGGTTGTTTAAGGGTCAATGTACAGTTTCTCCTGCCACCAGGACACATATTTCTAGACGTCAGATTGTCTCATGTGTGATTGGTAAATTGGAGAACATTGTCAGTTTAAAGTGAAAGTCAGATGCTCTGATGGTGTAGATTTCCCCTGTATGGTAACTGCAACCAGGTAAAACACAAAATCCAGTCAAGATCTGAACACAGCAAAGCATGGGAGAGAGCAGGCTGTGAGCTGCCTGGACACCCTGCCTTCCGTTCATGTCCCCAGAGAAGACACATGCTCTGGCTTACAAGCGCTTACTGTCTTCTTTCAATCTTACAGTGTTTGCCCTTGCATCTCTCTAATTGAAAGCCCTCCTTTCCTCTTTACCCCATTCCATCATAAAAAGACTTTGTTGGGGAAATTCCCATTTTATACCATCCTTTCCTTTTTTATTAGGGCTATAATTTTTTGGGGGGACTACTATTTTCTCTTGGGGTTCTTATTAGTTTTTTGTTGCTTAGATTAGAACATTGCATAGATTTTTGAGTTGTTTGTTCCAAATTTTCATTAAGTTTTTGTAAGGAGGATTTTCAGGTACCTTATCATAGAAACACCTTTAAAAAAACAACAACAAATATACTGTTAACAAGTATATGTGACAACTATGCATTTGTAAATAAAACTCTTTTTCAAAGAATTCAGTGTACGTATGTTAATCTTTGCTTTTTAGTTTAGTGAAGAGTTAAGATAAAATTTAGTTAAAATCTTTCTACCTTATTTGGACAGAGAAAAGTTATTTGACTTATTCAAGGTGGCAAATTAATTTTAGTTGAATATTCTTTCCATGATGACATATTGCCTTTGACTGGTGAGTTATTGTTAATTACCACTCACAGATTTTCTTAAACATCTATTAGTCATATGAGGAAGCCAAAGTTCTTTGAAAGTAAATTTTATTAAAAGCTTTCTTTGCATACAATACAAGCCATATGTGTGAAGTTTATATTGGGATGAACTTTGACAAGTGTAGTCATCACCCCTCAAATTTTCCTTTGTGCTCCTTCCCAGGGAATCCTCCCCATGCCAGTTCCAAGCAGCTATTAATCTACTTTTGATCACTGTAGATTGGATTTGTCGTCTCTACAGTTTCATGTGTCAAGCAGTCTCCAAACATTTCCTAAGTCCAAGAGTCAAACAGTTCCCAAGCAACAGCATCACTGCGGATTCTAGTCCGACTAACTACTTCATAGACTCTGCCAGTGAGAAGCCATGAACCCCATTGGATTTAGACAGATTATTGCTCATAGCCCAGTGGGTAGCACAAGCTTTGTGTTTGCATTGATTCCCCTGGCCCCCTAAGGCTCATGGGGTAGATGTAGAGGAGGATCAGGTAAATGCACATAAAATCGTAGATCTGGGTCATAGCTGAGGAACAGTGACAGTAGAAAATCCCCATCAGCATTATAAAGGGACTTTTAGCAAACCTGCCCAACCTCTCCTGTGGTCTGGAAGCAAATCTACGTAATGACTCAGGGGAAACATTATCTTTATAACTCTGGAATGCTTCTGGGTAGAAGAGAAAAAACTTAATTTTATTATCCTAGCATATAATAAAATCTAATCCTTGCTATAAAGCAGCTTTGTAAACATCCTTGAACAAAGCTGTCAATGTTCTCTGCTCAAAAGGTATGCAGAAATGCCACAATTATTCCCCAACAATGTATAAGTGAAATCATGTAAACATGCTCTTTTGTGCATAACTTATTTTGCTCTGCATAAGTTTTTGAAATTTTTCTTTCTTTTGCTGACTTGAATTCAAATATATGTTCATGCTGTAATTTGTTTCTCTGTTTACCTGGTGATGGATGCTTGAATTATTTGCATGTGGCAATGATGTATAAAGTCACTGTGAACATACATACACAAGTCTATGTATGGACATATGCCTTCATTTGATAGTAATTACCTAGGAGTATCTAGATATCTAGGAGTACTAAGTATGTTTATTGAGGAAAATTAATTGTATGGTAAATCTATGCTTAAACTTTTAGGAAATTGTCAAACTGTTTTCCAAAGTAGTAGCGTCCTATTACATTGTCACTAGTGGTAGTGTGTCACAATTCCCTTTGTTTCACATTCTCACCAACACTTTGTGTACCTAGCCTTTTTAACTTGACATTGAGGATTTGTCTATTCTCCCTTTACAGTCTGTAGATTTCACCTCATCTCTTTTTTTTAAAAGATTTATTTATGCATACAAGTTGGGGTACAGGCCAGAGGTGTGGGGCTGCAAGAGGGTTCACCAGAGACAGAGTGGGGAGCAGCACAGGCAGATCGTCGGAAATACACTGCTGAGGGGAGCAGAGGGCGAGGCAGGAGACGTCTGCCGCGCCATGTGGGAATCTCCCTGGCCGGGTGTCGAATTTGCTTCGCTGCTGCCGACAGCTCCACAGTGCAGTGCTTAACCACTGCGCCACCAGGGAGGCCCTTCACCTCATCTCTTTTGAAGCTTTGTTATTAGGTACATACATGTTCAAGATTGTTGTATCTTAATGATGAATTGATGTCTTTAGTAGTATAAAGTGTCCCTTTTTATCTTAGATATAATTCCTTCTTCTGAAGTTCACTTTACATGACAGTGTTTTCATTCATTGATGTAATATTTACAACATATATCTTTAATCTGTTGCAGTCCAACTTTATATAATTTTATGCCACTTCACCTACATTATAAAAATTGGAAAATAGTTTATTTTTTCATTTTCTCCTCTCATTCTTTATGCTATTGTTGTTCTACATTTTATATTTAGATATATTATAGACCCCTTTATATTATTTTTGTTTTAAATGGTTAATGATTTTTTATATAAATTTAGAGTTAAGGAAAAGATGTGTTCTACATTTACCTAAATATTTATAATTTCTAGCAATTTTTATTTTTGTTCCTAACATGGTGACAAGATTGTGTATCCTTGTTGCTTTACTCTCAGAAAAGAAAGTCTTGTCAGCAACCTGGAGAGAGTTTTGAATTTGAAAGCAATCCTTCTGAGAATGGAAAATGGCTTTTCTCTGATGATAATAGTAGTAATAATAATAATCACCAGTGATATAACATCATAGTTTACTAGTAACAGGGATAGTAAATTGTCAAAATAATGATGTATATTGAATGAACATTGTACTAACCAACAGATCTTATTGATATTTAAAGGATGCTAGACTAAGAAGGATGAGAAAATGATTGCTGGTACAAGATATGCCCCCTTTCTGTCTCTTCGTGTCTCTTCATTAATGGGGATTGGGGGAGCATGTCCTTTTATTGGATCCATTCCACCATCTGACGAGTTGTGAGAGTGCTTGGCTTGTTAAGCACCTGAATGATTCCCAACTTCTATTAGGACACCAGCTATCCATTATTCTAACTGATAACAAAAGCATGGCAGCTCTGCCCATACATAACAAGGGATAATGTAGTTGAGTGAAGCAATCGCTTTTGATTTCTTATTAGCACATTAGCCTAGGATTTCCCACTCTCCTTTCTTTTTGTAGTTTTGCATTGTGTAGTTTCAGAGGAATTTCCTGTTTTAGGAAAACATTCCCAGAAGATCAATACACTCATAGGACCAAAAGACTACTTCCCTTTAAGCATTATTCACAAGAAACTAATTATCTTTAGAGGGCTTTGACCTCTCAGGCAGAATTTGTAGATACTTCACAGGGGGATTTTTGATTTCTAGGCTATGGTCACCTAAATTTAAATTTTGTTAATTTTTTCAAGAACATTAAAACAAGATTCACTTTTAAATATTATTGCAGCTTGTCCTTGTCACTGTGATTGTGTATCAGAGCTGGATGTTACTTTTAACATCCATTGACTGTTTATTTGGTTTGCTCCCCATGTATGTATAGTTAAAAGGGAAAAGTCCGAATGTTTGGATATATGTTCAGACACCGCTTCATTCTCTGTCATCTCTAATGGGAACAATATTTTGGAATATTAGCTGGAAGGAAGACACTGGATTCTTCAAATCCAAAGAAGACAATTTTACCAAGCTTGATTCTTTCTAATAGTTTCAGGTGTCATGTCACACACACACACACACACACACACACACACACACACACACACACATATGCATATGTACACTATATGTATGCTATATATAGTATTCATATTTCATATATGTATTATAAATATATACACTATATATATTTAGTATAGCTAGTATATAGTATATAGTATATAGTATAGCTAGTACACTAGCTATATATAGTGTTCATATAGTATTCAGATTTCATATATATATTATAAATATATACACTATATATGTGCTATATATAGCATATATGCATATGCTATATGCTATATATTTGTATATACAGCATACATATATGCATATATATAATATATAGCACTATATATTTATATGTATTATATATACACTATATATACTATATATAGCATATATATAGTGTATATATTTATAATATATATATGAAATATATGAGCAGATCTGGGGTGGCAGGAATATAAGTTTAATGCAGGATACTCAGTTCTGGGACAATGAAGGGCCTTTTGATCACCTGACATGCTTCTCTGGGGGATTCCTTGGTTGTCAGATTAGAAAATGCCCACTCATTTTTATAAGCTGGAAGTGGAGAGGGAGAAAATAAAATCTTTGAGTAATAAATTAATTCAACACTTGAAAAGATGCTAACATTGGGGCAGTTAGAGAGTATTTTTAGTTTGTAGTGAGGATTTAATAAATAATACATGAACAGTACTTAGAACAATGTCTGGCATGTAGTGAAAGCTCCATGGGGTTATTACATTGATTGAAACAATTCCTGGCTATCTCCAAAGTCACTTATTTCTTAGGAAATGGGGAGCTCGTGTGTGCACTGAGTCTTGTTTTCAGAACACTAAGACCTTGGACTGTAAGACTTCCTTTTATTTCATCATTAACCCGTGGGCCCACGAAGTCTCCTGCAGTGATTGACGTGATCCATTCTTGTCCATGCTAAAAATTTCCTCCTGGAATTTGAATCTCACTCTAGCTACATTCTTTTCCATCTTTTTCTCTTGTAGGAATATTCCTTCAAACAGAAGAAAGCAAGCAAGACAGTCAGGATGAACAAAGGAAGAAAAATTATGAGAAGGGAGCTAAGTAAGGAAAGCAAGTAAGGCTATGCATTTTTCTCTGAGAATTGACTTAGAATTATAGATCATAATATATACAAATAACACATTTTCATGATGTTCCATCATAATTCATATCCAAGTACTCTGCATTTGCAGATTTTATTTCTGGCTCCTCTCCACCTTCCTTCCTCCCTCCTTTCTTTCTAACTTTTCCAACAAATTGGAGATTCTTTGTGGGTCTTTAAATGATTATTTCTAAATCTCAGCTGGTTGAAATTGTTGACAATGTTATTACAGTTAGATGTATAAATATTCCATGGCAATGTAAGGAGGAGGTGTATTCTCTGTAAATCCAGCATTTATAAAGATATTAAATAATTTTATTATTTATTTTTATTACCTACATATTGTTTTAGGAATGCAATAATCATTAATTTTTTGACCTCTATAGTAATTTATTTTTAAATGTTTAAATTGCATAATTATGGGATCTTACTTGGTACATACATTGGTGATACATAACATTCATCATGAATTATCACTTCTTAACAAAATGACTGTTGTATCTAATGCTTTTTTCTCTGACTTCTACTTTGATGTTTCCATTGTAAGCCTTGTTTTTTGTGTTTGTTTGGAATTTTTACAGTGAATATTGACACAATATACTGTATTTTACCTTTTAACTTTTCTGAGTCACGTTTTTTAAATGTATGAGATTATTCCCTTTTACATTTATTTTTATAGCATGTTTATTACTTCCCTTACCTCATTTCATGTTAGCTTCTGTTTCTTTACTATCTCTCGATAGTGATTTTTTTCCCTTTAAATTTTCTGTGTTTTTTTCCCCTTAAGTTTCTTTCAGCTATCATGTGGATTAAAGGCAATACTTACTTTAATTGATGACTTATTTGAAATCTTTAGGTACAAAGTTTCTCAAGTTATCAATATACCGTAACGACTACCACCTACTCATAGAAAGAATTGTTCAGAAATAACATTTCTTTTCATTTCCCAGGTTTTGGGTATTCTACGCTGGGATTTCTTCCTAGATAATTACTGAGTTGTTAAAATATTATTCTCTTAAAACTTTCTTTCAAGGTTAGATTTACATCTGGGCTTTTTTTTTGAATCATGTTCGCTGAGTCATTTAGATTTGTTCCGTCTTTATTCGTGTGTCTGGGCCACCATGGCACGACACCTCTGTCTGTGGGTCCATTATCTGCAGCTCCTCTTTCCCACCCATCCACTGGTGCACATTTTTCTCGGGAGGGAACAATAGGTTGTAGACTTTCCGGAAATTTGCATCTTGGATAAGCTTGGCAGCTACCCTTCTCCCTGGGGCCATCTGTAGGGAGCCTGAAGAACTGCACAGTCACTAAGTGTCTCACTTGGCCTCACTCCATGCTCTCCCTATTCCAGGCCACACCTCCAGCTCATCGTGGATGTGATTTATTTTAAAAATTATTTCTAGCAAAGTTTCATTTCTTTGGCATCCTTGTGTCCTTGAGGGTACTCTTGGGCATCAATATCCACCAGTGAATAAATACCCCCAAAGGTAAACACATCTTAAATATAATTGGGAAGATAAATCTCTAAATATCAATAATAATATAAGACAAAAGCAAAGGTAAAAGCTTCCTGGACTGTCTTTGCTGTACAGTTTGTCAGCAAACAGGATAAGATGACTCTAGCAGAGTTGATTTGTGCATTATATTTACACATCTTCATTCTCTATTCCTAACTCAATCTCTTCCTAAAATGATGTCACATTCCAGCAGCCACATTTCTGGTACTTTCAGCATGGCACCTTTACTGTATTTCTGAATGTTCTTTTAACCATTCCTACCAAATGAGATTTAGGTTTTGAATGTTGTATATTTATATGAGCTTTTTAAGGCAATTCCCCCCCCCCCAAAAAAAAATGTCTGCATTCTAATTTATCTTGTAAGGAATGAAGAATGGTGTCCTAATTTAGAACATTTCCGTTTCTTTCTGACATTTAGTAAGCTGTTAGAGAAAACTGATGAGTGTGGCTTACTGCCTCCAAGTTACATCAGTTATTTAGTGAATTGAATGAGAATACATTAAGCTTATTTTTAGAATGTTCCTTCTTATAAATGTATCATGTACGTCAGAGAGACTTAGCAGCAACACTCATGTGGGAAGTGAACTTGTCAGCTATCACTCCCTGCGCCCGGTCAGGTCTAATTGAAACTCAGCGAGGAAAAGGGGACCACGAAAGAAAACGCCAAGTGATTCAAGTAGCGGTATTTAGAATCTCTGAGTCAGTAATGATTCAACACTGAAGCCCAGGGCTAAGGACACTGCTTGGTTAAAGTGACAGTGGTATGGAAATGAGAGATGAGGCCACTGGGGGTTCTTACTTGTGGGTGTTTGTTGCTCTGCGTGGGCAAAGCTTTTGGGATAGGATTTTTTGTTCCAGGTTCATCTGTGTCGTTCTTCACAAATTGAGAGGCAAATTCGAACTCTTTCTCCCAATGTTTTCTTTCACGATACAAAGAGAAACAAAAAGGTATTCCTCATAAGTTCACTTCAAATTAAAATTTGAAGTTTAATTAGATTTCTAAGAAACAGGACTACCATTTCGTTAGTGCTTCATGCCAGAGACATCACAGCTATGTCCTGATGGTCTCATAAAACCCATTTCACAAAAGATGAAACAGAGTTTGAAAGGTTGAAAGCTTGCAGAAAATTTAACAACTTTCAGTCAGGTGTCAGACTTCTTTAGTGGGAGTGGTGTGAGTGACGTGTATCTGAAGAGGTGTGAATCTATGCCCCTAAATCACACACAGTGTGGTAGCCAGCTATATAATTAAAATAGAAATTAGATATAATTTGAGAAGCACATGCACACAGAGTCAAACTCATATCTTTTCTGTCAGACTGACCAGAGGTCCCTCACTGTGCGGCCCCACACAGTGGAAAGAAGTCACAGGCTGTGCCACTTGAGCCCCGCTTCCAAATTCAATGCCCCAAACTTTAAAAGAGTAAAGTCCCTAAATTTTAATCACTTACTAATGAGGATAACAACAGAAATGATTTTGAAAATTTGGAGGTTAAAAGCATGATGTAAATGAAGTCAATACTCGTCTATCTTTGGTTTGATATTGGTGAAATTGTTACCTCCAGTTTTCATTCTTTTAGGAAGACAGATTCAGGGCAATGTTGTCATATCTGTGATGATTGCTGCATGTCTCTTTGAGATGTCTTCTTTGAGCGTGACATTGGATTATGATGAGTTTCCCCAGTAGAATAGGTGGGGGACCAAGTATGAAAGCTTATGACAGCAGATGGCAATGTGCGGACAGATTCCATCAGAGATTTTAGAAGGGTCGGGATCCTCAGACTCAGCAACACTTTGCAAGTGGCTTGTTCATCATTACCCTGCCCCTCACCCAAAGCTGGGGTAGGACTTTGTCTTGGGTAGCAGCCATCCCTCCAGAGGAAGTCTGATTTCTTGAATGACTGGGCCATTTCAAGTGCTGGACAAGGTGCAATTGCAAAGAGGCGACTGCAGAAGTGTCACGCAAAGTCCTTAGAGCTACAGAAAGGAAACCACAGAAACTGGGTCCTCCCATATATTTGAATTTACAGATGAATACATCTGGCATGGACTACACATTTGTTAATTAGGGGGTCATAGGGTTGTCAACTTTCTGGTTTTTTTTTTTTTTTGCATAGAAGAACTGGGGTGTAGGCCAGACATATGGGGGTGAGAGGATTCACCAGAGACAGAGTGGGGAGCAGAACAGGCAAATTTACTGAGATATACTGCTGAGGGGAGCAGCAGGAAAGACAGGTGATGTCTGCTGCACCATGTGAGTCAGCTTCCTGGCTGGGGATTGAACTCACCTTCATGGTGATAGTACTGAGACTTAACCCCGAGGCCCCCCAACCTTCTATTTTTCAAAAATATTTTTCAAACAAACAACCAAAGCAAAGTTCTGTCTATTGTTAGGTCATAAGAGAGAGACCACTTCAAAACTAAAAGGAGGAAGGATATCCTGTCAGGATAAAGAGCAGCCTTTTGAGTGGAATGAATTTAGCATCACTGAAATACTCACTCTGTTGCACTTCTAATTTTTGCCTCAGCTGCATGAAAGTAAAATCAGGGGTCAGCCTGACTTTCCCCGAATGGGAAGCACTGGGAAGCCAAACACCAATCCTAGAAAACTGGCTCACTCACCAGAACTGAGAGGAATCTTGGGGAAAAGTGAATTGCTCCATCCCAAGAAACAGCGCTCAGAACATGATCTTGAGTGCTGACAACTGTTGTGGAAACTGAAGGGAGATCAGTGTTTGCCAAGGGCCAGGACTGAATCTGGGGAGTAGCCAGCAGAGGGGACAGAGTCACTCCAGGTCTCCCTCTAGGACGCCTGTCTTTTTACCCCACTGTTGTAAGATATGGGGGCGGGGGTGGGGGTGATGCGGCTGGCCCCACAAATGCTCTGGTCAGGAGCCACTGGCTCTACTGGAGGCCCATGTTGAAAGGACCAGCCTGAGGCCCACATGCTGCATTCCGACGGGCCTGAGATGAGCTTGTTGGCTCACCTTGGCTTAAGGAGGCTGCACAGTGTGATGAGAACACCAGTCTCAGGACAAGCAGACTCAGTAGCAGCTTTGCAATTGAACTTCCTGTCCACAGGCGCCTTCTCCTGGGAGGGGCTGCACTGAGGGGTTCCAGCCCGACATGAACGTGGCCACCTGCACTGAACGCAGGCGTGGGAAACATACAGAGGTTTTACAGTAAAAGCAATTACTAAAATGCCTTACTGTAAATTCAAGAACTGTGTATTATTTTTTAAAAGGCTCACTAATGAAGTTTGTTTCATATATTTAGCTTTTTAGATATTTGGTGCATGCAGATTCATGGCGGTTAAAGGCTTTTCATAGATGGAGTCTTTATGTTTTATAACCTTTCTTTGTTTTTTTTGGGGGGGAGAGTAATTTATGTCTAGTAACATTTTATTTTTTTAATATAAATTTTTATTGTTATTTATGTCTTTTACATTTTGTATTTCCCTTGGGTAGCCCACCACCAGTTCACCCATGATCCATCTCCATGGTCCCTTGTGTTCTTTTCTATTCCATTTTGTGCCCTTTTCCTCCACCCCCCCC
>PVIJ01021960.1:0-17304 GCA_004024925.1 Scalopus aquaticus
AATAGATTTTTAAATGAAAACTTCAGATTGTATTTTGTTGAGGGCTTGTGGGTCTGCCCCTGTATTTTCTATTTCTTATGGTGAAGATCACTATCATATGTATTTATAGATTTAATCTTAGCTTAAATTTTGGAGCCAATTCTGACTCAAAGGTGAAGATGACTATCAAAGACCTAAAGTCAGCAAATTCTTGGTTTAGCATTATTACTGGATTGCAGATCTTGGTAGATAATGTGCCCTCTCTCCTTGAACCCTTAACTTTGTCACCATTGTTTAGTACTAGACCTTTGAGACACCGAGTGTTTGGGATGACTTCCTGATACTTGAATCTTTATAATCATCAGCATATTCCCTATTTGGAGTAAGAATATCAAATCTTGGTCTTATCATGGACTTTTGGCAAATAGAAATATTTTGTCTGTTTTTACAGTCTTTCAAATAAATGGCTATTTAGGTTTGATAATGTTATCTTCAGGCCCCTGAAAATATTTTCTTCCACTCAGACTTTTATCAACTTTGTAGGTTCTGGGAAGCTCCTACTAGGGTTTTTTTTTTTTTTTTCCAAATACTATGCAGTTCCCATATTTACATCATTAATTATCTTAATATAACTCTAGACTTTAAATATAACTCTCTTTTAACTTAAAATATTACTGATATTGCATATAGTAGCATATTTTATTTTATTTTTTTTAAAGATTTATTTATGTATGCACAGAGGCTGGGGTGTAGGCCAGAGGTGTGTGGAGGGGGTGGTGAGAGGATTCACCAGAGACAGAGTGGGGAGCAGAACAGGCAGATTGACTGAAATACACTGCTGAGGGGAGCAGCGAGTGAGACAGAAGAGGTCTGCTGCACCATGTGGGAAGCTCCCTGGCTGGGTATCGAACTTGTGCTGCAGTGGCTCTGGATAACTTCATAGTGCTGAGACCTAACCCATTGCCACCAGGGAGGGCCCCTATAGTAGCAGATTTTAAATATCAAATTTAGTATTTAAAAAATGTTAATATGTATATAATGTGAATGAGAGATAATAAACAAAAAGCACAGGGTCATTGTGTTCTAATGTAGAATGTGAGTTGTTAATGGCTTGGCATTGCTTTTTCCAAAATAAAGTTTCAGCTGGTTCAGTCTAATTAAAAAAAAAAAAAAAAAAAGAAAATGGTCAAGGTGATTTAATAAACTCTTAAAGAAAAGAAAATGATTTTTTGGTCATAATATAATAATTATTATTATACCTAACACATTTCCTACTTGACTATTTTGGAAAAATAATTATGGCGTTCAATTGTATGTTGATATGTGTCAGGTGTTTTATGAGCACTATGTTTGTAAAAACTGGCTAATTTCTATATCAACTGCATGGGGTAGCAATCAATATTTCCATTTCATAGGATAGAAAACTGAGGCATCATGAAGCTTAGTGCTTTATCAGAGTCATACACTTACTATGTAGTGAAGTCAGTTTCCAAACCTACTTTTGGCTCTATCAATGGAATAATTAAAGAAATTCAAAAAATACAAATTCTATTTAGATATAAATTTACTTTCAAATGTCAGAGATGTCAGATTTTAGAAACGACTTTGTGGGTACATTGTGGGTACTTTTCAGGGTATATTGAAGGAGATAGCCAAAGAAATTCTTATTCAGAACTACATTTTAAAGATTACCCATGTTTCCTTAAAATTAAGGCATTTAATGTTTCAACATATTTCCTACTTGACTACTTTAGAAAAATAATTATGACATTCAATTAAAATGAATATGCAAAGATTTTCCTATGAAGCAAATTTGAAAGCCCAAAATGTTTAATGCTGTCATACAGTTAGAGGTCATTATTAGTCCCTATCAGCTCATAAATGAATTCCCTTTGATGGAATTTTATAACACTATTTCTAGATAAGTGGAAATCCTACCTATTCACAGTAAAAATCTAAAGCTTTATTATAATAATTTGCAGCAAATACACTGGAGCAGAATATTACAGTGTATTTTCCCCCCTCAGTTTCAACATAGAGGACTAACATTTAAAAGACTGGAATTGTATTAGACACTTCAATTATTAAATGACAATTATGTTCCAAGAAAGATGACAAAGACCTTATTCATCTTGCCCTATGACCCAATTTTGTTCATTTTTAACAATAATTTGTTTTCATGTTTGGTTCAATAAATTTCAGATGACTGGTATTCATCAAAGTAAGTTTAATTGGCACATAATAGGGAATCTGGCCAGAACATTTCTGAGATGCCAGAATCAAGAGCAAACAAAGCTTATGGGATGTACTACTTCTATATCAAATCATTCATGAATGCATAAATTCATTTGTGATAAAAAAAAACAGATTCAATTAGGGAAAGTTGTGCTCTAGGAGACATCTGTAACTGACTCACAGACACATAAGGATAGATGCTGAAAGGATAACTTAAAAGATATACTAAATGAGTGATTTCCAAAGAAATTATACCAATTCCAATTTACATAGTGAAATAGTTCAATACTAGTTGGCATCTAAATGATATTCAAATCCAGTGTCCTTAATAACCACTAAAGTGGCATATTTTTCTTCAGATGTTAAAAAATATAAGATTGACTTTGTTGCTTATTTTTTCTTTAAATTGGAGTAATGATGCATGATAACGTTATATACATTTCAGGTGTGTATTATTAAAAATCACTTCTACCTTTCACCATGTAATTACCCCCTTTGACCCGTTCCATTCCCCATATATTTTGGTCTTAGACCATCCAGTAATTGCTCTATATTCTAAATGTTTATTTTTTATTTAGTTCATTCATTTGTTTGGTCTTCTATAGATCACATAGGAGTGAAATGATACTGTTCATTTCAATGTAGCTCTGTATCTAAATTTGGAAAATCACAAATATTTAAGAATATTCCAAAAATTTTATTTATTTTTTTAAAGATTTATTTATTTATGCATACAAGCTGGGGTTTAGACTAGAGGGGGCTGGTGGTGGTGGTGAGAGGATTCACCAGAGACAGAGTGGGGAGCAGCACAGGCGAATTGACTGAAATACACTGCTGAGGGGAGCAGCGGGCGAGACAGGAGAGGTCTGCTGGATATGTGGGACCATGTGGGAAGCTTCCTTGTTGGGGCTAGAACTCATGCTGCAGTGGTTCTGGATAGCTTCATAGTGCTGTGCTTAACCCATTGCACCACCAGGGAGGCCCCTGTGCCAAAAATTTTAAATAGCTATCCTTGAATCAATATTTTGGGGAAGAAAAATGAGACCAGTAAAGTTATTTGCCTGTTGCCACATGGTTAATTATTTGAAATATGAACTAGAACTTTTTCCCTGCTTTTCAGGATTGGGTTACTGCTACCACATTCTGTCTATGTCATCTAATTTATGGACAAAAGATAAAATCTCATTTAAATGCATAGAAAACAGTTGACAAGATTCAATAGCCATTTATGATAAAAATTTGCAATAAAATGGGGATAGAAGGAACTACCTCAACATAGTAAGGTCATATATGACAAACTCACAGCCAACATCAATTTATTGGTAAAAAACTGATAGCATTTCCTCTAAATTAAGTTCAAGACAGGATGTCCAGTTTTACCACAACTATTCAACATATTATCAGAAGTCCTAGCTACAGCATTTAGGCAAGAGAAATTAAAGGAATCCAAATTGGAAAAGTGGTACAGCTCTCACTATTTGCAGATGATGTAATATACATAGAAAACCCTAAATACTCCACCAAACAACTATTAGATACAATAAAGCAGTATAGTAAAGCGGTAGATTAAAAATCAATTTACAAAAATCAATGACATTCCTAAATTCAAACACAAACTAGAAGGGAAAGAAATCAAGGAAAAATCCCACCTACCATTGGTAAAAAATAAATACTTAGGAATAAACTTAACAAAGGAAATGAATAACTGGTACAATAAAAACTATAAGACATTGTTAAAAGAAATCAAAGATGTGAAGCAATGGAAAGATATTCTGTGCTTATAGATCAAACGAACTAACATTCATAAAATGGTGATCTTACCCAAAGTAATTTACAGATTCAGGGGCCTCCCTGGTGGTGCAGCGGTTGAGCGCTGCGCTGTGGAGCTGTCAGCAGTGGCGACACAAGTTTGACGCCCAGCCGGGGAGAATTCCACATGGTGTGGTAGACCTCTCCTGCCTTGCCCGCTGCTCCCCTCAGCAGTGTATTTCTAATCTGCCTGTTCTGCTCCCCACTCTGTCTCTGGTGAACCCTCTCGCCGCCCCACGCCTCTGGCCTGTACCCTGGCTTGTATGTATAAATAAATAAATCTTAAAAAAAAATTACAGATTCAGTGCAATCCCTATCAAAATATTGATTCATTTTATCACAGAGGTTTATCAAGTATCCCACAAACAATGGTCCTTTATCTAAAAATTATTTGAAGGAACATTAAGACCTATGGTGCTTCAGAGTAGAGCCTTCCTTATTCTTGCATCCAAGTCCTCTTACCCTATGTTGGAATCTACTAGTAAGATGCCTTGCAGCCCTCCCCAAAATGATTGTGTCAGAGGAAAGAGTTACTAGGCTACTTACCATTTAAGAAGTAGCAGAAGGTGCTCACACTTGGAATTGAATTCTATAATCACATGTAGAAGTTTGGGTTTCCCATGAAGCCTACTCTGAGATAGAACATCATGCAGGGATTTCATGAGGGAGAAGTGCTGTGAGAGACACCTGTGGTGAAGAAAAAAAAAAAGAGGTAGTAGATTTAAAGGGTGAAATGGGGCCATACTACAACAGGCAACAGCTGACCCTGCAAGAACCTGAAAACTTGCATCATTCTTGGATGGTTTTGCAGTAAGAACTCTGGGACTTTATTCCATTGTTGATTAGCCCTGGGAGGTGAACTGTCCCAGGGAATAGCATCAGACCGTGGCTAAGTGAAGCATCCAGCTGAGGTGATTCCAATTGTGAATTGACCGCTGAGAGTGGTCAGCTGACGACCCTTCTGGGAGCCAGGCCAGTAAATTTTCAATCCTGAAGGGAAACCTGAATGGCAGACCACAGTATACTCCACACCACAGATGTATGAGGAAAAACTCACATGAATGAGAAAGAAAAATAAATTAAAAATAAAATGGAAACTACTTCCTTGGGGAGGAGAACAATTTGTGAAATACAAGGAATGAGAAAAAAAATCTCTAATACTCAAAGAGATGCAACATCTTATCAATAATGCTAGAATTGGATGGTTGTAAAAGCTACATTAGAACAAGAAAAAGTTATTATCAATTAAAAGTAACATGAAAATAAATATAAAAATTCATTTCAGAGTTATAGAATGTTAAGATAGGCAAATCTGTAAGAATGCAGAGAAAAAGTCAGAGGCAAAAAGCCAGTGAATAGTTACTCGAACAAATGAAAGGAATATGAAAGAGAACAAAAAATGGAAGAAAATACAGGGATCTAACCGAAGATTTACTTCAGAAGAAGAATGTGCTCTTCACACCGGGGGGCTCTTGTGCTATGCAAAATTTCTTTATGGTGGTTCAGAGTGGTACATAAAGCCATAAAATCTTAGTTCACTAACTGTGTAATAGTCGTTAATAATATAAACTGCTTATTGGATTTTGGACTGCACATTAGGAATAAGAATGGAAAGTTTAATTAGTGTTTTAGAATGGGAAGTAAATGTTAAAAACCTCAATAATAGAAAATTTAGGGTGTAGCTGACTGAGATGGGATGTGTGTTTGTCAGCTGTGAGCTGAAGGAGGTTGAAGAAAGGACAGACTATATTTTATATCATTTTCCATAGAGCAGAGTGATGGCCTTGAGATTCAGTTTTGCCTTCTTATAAGTTGTCAGCCTCTTTGTGTTTAAAGATGCTGGCAGAAGACACAGACTCGTAGAACAACAGAAGAAATGTAAGGATTTTGTTTGGGTCACTTTTCCTTTTTCCCCTTGTGCCATGTATGTGGATTTAGCACAGTGTTTTGTTTGCGGTGGGCTTGCATCTCAGGCGAGGCGTACTTAGCTTGGTGGGTCCATAGCTTTTTGTATCTTTTATAGCAGACATTAAGTGAGACTGCTCTTTCCCAGAATGGGAGACATTATCTCATGCCTCAAGTTTGCTCTCCTAGTTTAGAGCTGTCAGGGCTGTGCCCCTTGGCGTGCCCAATAGGAAGAGTAGCTTGAGAGACCTATGGGAGAGTTTCCCTTCTAACAGGGAATCAAACTACTGATGCAAGTTAAAGAAACAGGAAATGGAAGCATAAGCCTATCAGTTAAGTTTGCAAAAGTAATCAATAGAATAATTAAACATCATGATATACCTATCAAAAAGGAAAAGAGAAAGTTAAATAAATTCCAGTCTTTCATGATTGCAAATTAACATGATCTAAAGAAAATAAATCTGGAAAAAAAATAACAAAACCCCATTATTTAAACAAGTGGAGTCAGTCATCAAAGAGTACTAAAAGCATACATGTTTACGATTGACTTCAGCATGTGTTAAAGATATGAAAGATAAAGTGGTTATTGTCTATTTTAAGTTCTTAGTGTGCTTCTGTATTTTTGTGTATATATTTTTCTTTTTTTTAGTGTTATAATTGACATACTTTTCATGTTAGAGGAAATAATACTAGAAATATTATCTTCAATTAGTTATGAGATGACTAAACTTATCAATTGCCAAGTCAGAACATTCAAGATGTTGAAATTAACAGAATAAAATAATAGCTTAAGAAAGAGAAGTAGGTTTTTTAATTCTGTTAGATGAGATGCTCTATTTCCATTCAAATCAGAAGAGACTTAAAAAAATAACAAGTATATTTCTTGAGTATCTTTATGGCAGACAACATTCTTGGTGCAAGAACATAGATGAATCTTTCACTGGTGGAACTCCCAGGTTAATAGGGGAAGAAACACATATAAACCAATAATTATAATGTCATGTTAATTTCAGCATCTAATTTTCAAGTTTGACATTTTTTTGGATGATATCCATATGCATTTTTATCTACACTTTTTAAAATCTAAAGTTAAATATACAGTTTCAAATCACATTTTTTTCTTTCCTAGGAAAGAAGCATACAATGTTCCAGAGCTAAATTTGGATTTATAAACCTTTAGTTTTAGGAAAGGGAGTAGAATATTGCTTAGGAAAAAATAAAAACTGCTCATTTACATTTTATTTTTCTTAACCTTAATTGTCTCCTGTCACTCTGAATAAATAGAAAGATTAATTCTTAGACATTCCTTAAGCTCTTCTGGGTTTTAAATTAGATCAAGTTGGGGGATTTTTCCTTATTACACTATTTCTTCCCTGCTGGCATAAAGTCCCTTGTCTCTGTCACTTGTCTATAGAATATGCTGTTTGTCTTACCAATTAAATTGAGAATCCCTAATGTTTATCATTCAGCAAATTAAGAAAATATCTGGGATTTAAAATTCTCATTTGCATAAAAGTATGTGTGAATACTATTAAGCAAATATTGCTATATTTAATGAATATTTCAACAACTGAAAATAAGGAAGCTTATTAAGGAGCAACAATTTTAAGAAATTATATTACAACATTATCAGGGCATTATCTATTAGATTACATATTCAAAAGCAGCAAAAGATTTTCTGTATAGCTCTTGTGTACTGGAAATGTTATGTTATTAGAGGAGAATCTAGTGCAGTAGTTTGGTGGTCACATGAATGTTCATATATCATTTAAGTCAATACATGTATGAATATACCAATCTTTTCTAGGACCACCCAAAATTTCTGCGACTCATTTAATAGCAATTGTGGAACACTAAGCTGTAAGTAAAAATAGCAGGATATAAATGATATTTAAACTGTTAATGTGACTGTGTAAATTATGCATATAAACAAATATTGAGTATAAAAATAGTTTTGTTATAAATCACTATGGTTGCTATCTTCTATTTTTCTATACTTTCTGTAATTCTATTAGCTTTCTTTTTTTTTTTTTTAAAGATTTATTTATACAAGCTGGGGTACAGTACAGAGATGTGGGGTGGCGAGAGGGTTCACCAGAGACAGGGTGGGGAGCAGAACAGGCAGATCAGAAATACACTGCTGAGGGGAGCAGCAGGCGAGGCAGGAGAGGTCTGCCGCACCATGTGGGACTCTCCCCAGCCGGGCGTCGAACTCGCATCACGCGCTGCCGACAGCTCCGCAGCGCAGCGCTCAAGCGCTGCACCACCAGGGAGGCCCTCTATTAGCTTTCTACACAAAATTTACATATTTGTGGCAAAATATGTATTGTGTGAATCTTATTTTAAAAGAGAAATTCAGTCTTGCTCTCCCTCTAGTCAGTCAAGGGATGAGAAAGGTATAATCTATGGAGAAGAGCGTACATGGTAGGAATTTTTAGATTTTTAAGAGGTTTTACGTTTTTCGGGTTCAGTACTTGAACATCATGTCTGAATGAACCTCGCCTGCTGATATTTACTCCCTTTTATAGTCCCTTCTCATAGTTAGTCAGAGGTGGCTGGTGGGACCAATAGAACACAGTGAATGTTATAGTGTGTAATTTCTGAGGAAGATGATAGAAAGCATAATAGCTTTTGCCTTAGTGCCTTAGATCACTTGTTCTGGGAAAGCTAGTAATGTCTGTAAAGATGTTCCTGCCACCATGGGGAAAACACAAGTTGATAGCAACTGAGGTCCCTAGCCAATAATCAGCATCAACTGGCTTGGCATGTGAGTGAGCCAGCAAATCTTGCACTTTTACTCACACTTCAGATAACTATAGCCCTAACTAATCTCTGACTGAAAACTCGTGAGTGATATTGAGACAGAAGCCCTGACTGCATTCCTGACCCACATAACTTGTGAGAAATGAAAAGTGTGTATTGTTGTTTTAAATCACCATATTCAGGTCTCCCTTGTGGCATAGGTGTTAAGTCTCAACACTATCACCACTGTTGCCTGAGTTCGATCCCCAGCCAGGGAACTAACCTACCTGGAGCAGCAGACCTCTCCTGTCTCACCCGCTGCTCCCCTCAGCAGTGTATATCAGTAGATCTGCCTGTTCTGCTCCCCACTCTGTCTCTGGTGATTCCTTTCACCTCCCACAACTCTGGCCTACACCCTAGTTCTTCTTTGCATCAATCAATCAATCTTTAAGTCACCATGTTCCAGGTTACTATGTTTTGCAACAAACAATAACTAGATTATAGCCCAAGGTTTTTCTGCTTGTAGAAATGGTGAAGTGCTATGTGCTGTCTTATGGTTGCTCCTGAAATGAGTTGCCATATGTGTGACCAGTGCATGTCTTCTGAGACAGTAGGGACAATGTTAGATATGACATGAGCTGGTCCCAGGATGCCTACCAAAATGGCTTTTCCCGTCACTAGCGATTTGATACTTTCTCATTACTAATTCTAAATTGCAGAGAAGCAGATTCCTAAAGCATCAGTGTAACAAAAAGGTAGCACACAGAGTAGGCATCATCTGCCCGACCCTGCATGCTTCATGATTGAATAGATCAAATACGTCAATAGATCAATGTAAAGTGATCTATTGTGTTTCATATGAGAAAAAGATATTTTCTTTTTGTCATTTAGAACCCATTCAGAGCTACAGAGAAGTGCATAGGTAAACATTAAGTACCATTTAGATCATTCAAAAATAAGATTTCTTTGTATTGGTGAATAAGAGATTCTTTGGAGGAAGTAAAGACTATTCAACAATGCCAGCTAGAAATCTTTCTAGATCTAATATTTAAAATTAATAATTATGAGATAATAAATGATAAAAAAGTAGTCTAAGAGTTCATAAAATAATGCTATTTTAATGTTATTTATATTGGTGTATCCTAGCTACCTGAAAAATATATCATCTGGGGGCATATGTTCAAAAGGCAGATTTAAAATTTTGGGTTTGTTGATATCAATGCTGTGAATTTGCTGAAATGAAAAGTTAGGGAAGATGCAACTTTAGAGAAACGTGATTTTAGCTATATAACCTTCTCACTAAAAGTGAGAAGACACATTTTTATATTTATGCTAAATGCAGGATATTGGCAGCAGGAAGCAAGATGCTACCACACCTTATTATTATTATTTTTTTGATGTTGTGTGCTTTAAAAAAGGACCTGGGACCTTATTATTTAAGATCTATTTGTCTCTTTACTTTTCAGGAGCTGACTGATATTCATTGCCTCAGAAATACATTTTCTACTTTATCCCTAGCTCCATTCAAATTCATTGTTTTGTTTCACACTGGTTTACTAAGGTATGCTCTGCAGCACTCATCAATATCTTTCCTATGCCAAAAGCAAAGGGGAAAACCAACAGCTAAACAAGACATTTGACATATGAATAAATATTTGAAAACGATGCAAATAATGATTGCAGCTTTAAGCCGCTCAACTGCTACTTCAGAAATTTATATTGCTTATAATCCAACTTCAGTCTGCTGCAGTGACATTGACTGACATTTTCAGTGTCTTCAGCATGTGCTACTGGCAGGGTTACTAATATAATAATAGTCAAATTCCTTGATCATAATGAATATGCCATCTACTTTGTGGAAATTTAGCTTTCATCTAATCTCGACCAGCATCCCTGCTTCCATATACTGAATCAGAAACGTGGTCCATGTGGACCAACTTGAAGAATAAGATAAAGTGGGCATTTGGATTCTTGAAAAATGCTTGATGATTTTAGGTTTTTAGCAATTCCAAATGTTCAGACTAGGAGTTTTTGTGTTAACAAAACAGCATTGTATTCCCAAGTGTCTTCAATGTGCAGTGGCTGTGTGTCTTGTCAGCTGGAACATACTCATTATCTGTGTTCCAATGGCTTATGACTCCTCTGTGAAAATAGCTCCTCTAGCTCCTGTAGTGAAATGCCTACACATTTACACTCCATAAAGGTCATAATACAGATCATGATTGGAACTAGGTCCATCAGATCATTCTATCCTTCTCCACTCCTCCCCTCCAAACCTAACTGAGACTTCAAAGCCATCCCATTTCATCTATTTTTCTTAGCAAAAAATCCCCAAGCAAATTGACATCTGGGTGATCCCTTCTTTCTGTAGGTGTTCTGAGATATAGCTGAATCTGAGTTTATATTCAAGTTGAACACTTAAGTTTCACAGAATTGAAAAGCAACATCAGTGTTAGAAATTCTATTTTTATTTTCTTCTTTTTGCTAGCATGTAGTCCTTTGGAAATTATTTCCACAGTTTGTATTAGCTGATATCATAGAGCAAGTTAGAAACAGGACGCATCACTCTGTGGTTCCTTTATTGTGATCTTTTTAAATAAGTAATGATGAATAAAATAAATAGGAAAAAAGAGGGAACATTGTTGCGTTGGGAGCAACACCACACAGATACATAGGAGTCGTGGAGCAGGCTACAGAATGCAGGATGATGCTCAAAGAGCAAGATCCTGGCCTTTTTATTGATAGAATAATCATAGCATCTGTTGTCGAGGACAGGGAGATAAAAAAGAAAAAGGGTGAAAGTAGAAAAGAATGTATCCTATTACCTATAGCATCAGGGCATGTGGGTCTGCTCTCCAGGCATTTCTTCTCTGCTTGATGACTCAGTATTATAATTGAGGTCAAGCCTTAGATTCCCCAGCCAAGTTTTCAATCTTATCAATAAGGCATTCCACTGATTAGTTTCTGGGGTCCTTTGTCATATATTGGTCCTCAGCAACCCGGGCGTTCCCAGTCATACCTCGTGATGCATGAGTCAGGAGTAAGTTTATGCATCCCTCATCAGCCCCCCCGGGCATTCCTGGTCATACCTCTTGATGCACTCCCTTCCCAAAGTGATCTAGCTTCCTGCTTTAGAAGATGAAAGGCACCTTGTAGGGTTGGACTCCTATAACTGATTGACAGGGAAGCTCTGACCTTGGGTAGGAATGCAAAACTGCAGGTAACAAAATGGTGGCTGGACAGATGGCTTAGGATTAGCAGACCCACAGAACATGTGACCTAGAAGGAGTACATGGAAGAACATAATAATGATGTTGATAGGCCATGTAAACAAAAAATGTACATTTATACACACTCAGACACACACACAATATTTTTTTCACACAGGTTAGTGACCTACAGTTGAGAATTTCTGCATAACCTAGTTTTTAGGAAGCCCAATTTCCTTTCATTCTATGGTTCTTCCATTCACTAGGTACTAGTTAGTACTGAGTCATACCCTGACTGTCATCTAGTTTTTGTAAAAGAAAGAAGAGAAGCAATAGGGAATAAACAATTCCTTCTCTGTAGTTTAATAAAGACATCTTGTACGTCATTTGTGTTCAAATTCCATTGGTTAGCAGGCAGGCATATGGTCACAGTTTTGAGGCAGCATAGGCAAATCCATTTTTAGCTGGGTCTTCAGGATGTGTAACTAAACTATGTCACCATGAAAACAGGATGCAAGACTTCAGGGGAAATGAGCAACCCCATAATGTTTCTATTAAATTGAATGCTTTAGCTAAGATACTGAGGTTACAGAACATTTTGTTGCATGATCCATGAACTGTGAAACAAGCTACCCTGTAAAATATATGCCAGGCAGCCAGCCAGAGCCCTGAAGAGGCCTCTTGTTGTTCTCATGCATATGGACGGTATAAGAATTCATGAGTTAGGACCTAGAGAAGTTTTGCCAGGACCTCTGAGGTGTGAAATCCTAAGAGGTAAGATGTGCATAGTTGTGCTAGCTCCTGACCTTAAGTTTTGTGAAATGGCTATTAGGGAGATTAGGAACCTTCACTCTTACATATTGTTTGGGGGAGCCTAGCGGATCTCCACCTCAAGTATCCAAAGTCTAAATATTGTTTTGTCAACTATGGTTTGCCCTGGGAAAAAATTTTTCTTGTAAAGATGATCCACAACTGAGAAAATTTCAGGTGTTGTCCTAGGTTCTGTGCCACTGGGTTGCCTGGAAAACCAAATATCTTCAGCTGAGAAAAGCTGAAGTTGTGCCCAGTTAAGAGAGACTGAGGAAGGACTACACTACCACCAGGAACACGGCTGTGTTAGTGTGGGCAAGGAGGTATCTATAACAAATTCTGTGCCTCCATACCAAGGATCTCCAGAAAACCCTATAATCAAGTAAAGTTGAGTTTATTAAATTTATTATAGCAAGAGAAGATACCACGTTGACAAAGACAATATAGCTTCAAAAAGGGAAATTTGGGGGAGGTATTTATGGCATTAGAATCTGACTGTATGATTTCAAGGCAGCACTACTTGGGGATGGGAAGATATATAAGCTTCAGATTAGAAAGCAGAGCAAGGAGAGGGTCATAAAGCAAATCTTGATGTGCAAACTGTATATAGGCGTAGTCTTGATGTGCAAGCTGTTACCTTGACAAGTAATTTGTTTTAATTGGTTTATTGTTTCCTGAACATGGACTGTATACAGCGCACAGCAAATTACTTTCTGCTTTGTCTCTCTTCTTTTTCCAAACAAGGGACCAAGAATTTATTTTAACTCTCAGAAAGCCCATGTGTGGGATAGGCAGAAAGGGATTTAACACAAAGAACCCACTAAATACTCTCAAGAAAGAGTACATTTCGAGCATTGTCATTTTCTGAGAGCAGTGAAGGCAGATCTCTATGAAAGTATTCCTCTAGTGAATCTTAGTCTTCACATTTGTTCTTTCCCAATGCCATAGGTTTTTATTACTCTCACTCTTCCTCCCATGTCTGTGCACCCCCTCCCCCCTCCCTGAAAGCAAAGAAGCCTCTCTTAGGTACCTAGAGGTAGATAAGTCAAGCATGAGTTGAGAAATGACAAAGAGGTGCCTTCCTGATTATCCCAGGCCCACTTTAGGGATTCCAAACTTTGACAACAAATGAATTAACTGGAGCTAGTCTTTATTAAATTGAACTAGTTTTTATAATTGTGAAAAGGGGGTAAGCATTTTGTGGCTGGACAGTGACTTAAAAAAAGTAGTGATCTTTCTTTCATCCAAAGTTCAAAGAACAAAGGTATATTGACATAAAGAGAGAGAGAGGGAGAGAGAGAATGAATGAGGAGAATGAGAACACAGAGGGAACATGTACTTTATGATTTAATTCCACCCAGGTTATCTGCTTGGTCAATATATGGGATGATTATATTTGGCTCTAACTAGATTCAGATTTGGGGTTTGTGTTCTTTCCTTACTAGATACTTGAGCCACCATTTCTTGTGTACCTTTATGTATAGAGAAAATGTGAATAGGCATATAAAATGGGGAGATTCTTGGTCATGTAAACTGGCAGTGTTAGTTCTTCCCCTCTGCTGCCTCTCTGAAATACTGCCTTTATTCTCTACAGCTGCATGGAATTTCCCTAAAAGAGAGTCATTATTTCAGGTTAGTAAATTCTAGGAAAATCTATGTTTATAACTCAATCTAAATCTTATTTAGGGATTTTTATAATCAAATAAAAAGGCTTTTTAATTCATTGTCCGCAATGCTGCCAAATCAGTCACTAAATATCTCCTTTGTTTGTGTGTAAATAGAGGTTATATGGAGAGGTATAGAGCCTCACACTGGCTGATGCATAAGTATTATGTAGTGACTGTTCTACTTTTATAACTTTAGTAATACTTTTCCTATGCTGACTATCTGTGAACCACATTGAAAAGCTGTATAGATACATCAGGCCAAATCTAGAGTGTATCTGTCAACTTAGTGTGTGCCAGACTGAAGAGTTTCCAAAACATGCTGGACTCAAGATACAGACATTGTGTACCACCAGTGACATTATGTACAATTCCAGGAAAACCTCATTCTGTGTGGTTTCCTTTCTGCATTTGCTACATGAAGAATAATTATTGTCTGTCAGTAAAAAGTTTGAACAATATAGGAAAATAATCTTTTAAAAAAGTTAAAATACATTTTATTTAAAACAATATATCCAAACTCTTATAATTTTGACAAGTAATTAATAGCTTAAAATTGAGATATCTTGCATAATTTTACTCATACTAAATCTTTAAAATCTACTTTGTATTTTATGCTTATAGTGCATCTAAAATTGGAGTAACCATATACCGAATTCTCAGTAGTCACATGTAGTTGGTGGCATCATATTGGATAGAGTAGCTAGAATCCATTCTGTTCTATGTAATTTCTTTCTTTGTTTTTAGAAATGAGACTTATTTTTAACAATCTTTATTTGCATCTATTTAGAGTTTCAGAAGTTCAGGATAATCTGATTGTAAATTAAAACATTAAATGATATCTGAAACTTTTAGAAAGGATTGATATGTTTCCACTTAGCAATTTGATGAGAACTTGTAAGTAAATAAAAACATCTTACCTATTTTTACATGTCATATTTATTTATTATCTATTTTATACCATAATATGTTTGGTGTTGAAATTTGTGCTGTATTTATCAGCTAAATATAATAATTATATAATTTATATATAAATATATAAATTATATCTCATACAAAAGTTACGAAGAGAATATTTGTAATAATTACTCTAATAGTTTATCATTGTTAGATTTGTACTGAAGCAATAATGCATTATAACATTATAAAGTTTCAGGTCTGTATGTTTATACTATTTAAGTTCATTACTAAATATCCAGTTCTATCCTTCACCATACAATGTCCCCTCTTTTCCCTGCCTTTCTGGCAACCACTAATTTGTATTATAGTCCAGAAGTTTATTTAAGTTTTGTTTAGTTCATATTTGTTTTCCCTATATAGCACATATGAGAAAAATAACACTGTGTTTATCTATCTCTGTTTGGCTTATTACACTAAGCATGATGCCCTCTAGGTCTATCCATATTATTGCAAATTACTTTTGGGTCTGTAGTGTTCCATTGTGTATATATTCCATATCATCTTTAGCCACTTGTCTGTTGATGGATTCAGCTACTATAAATGATGCTGCAATAAAAACGGAAGTTTATAGATCTCTTCAAATTAGTGTTTTTATACTTTGGGTAGATATCCAATAATGGGATAACTGGATCATATGGAATTTCTATTTTAATTTTTTGAGGAATATCAGTACCACGTTCCATAATAGCTGCACTAATTTGCATACCCACCAACAGTGCACAAGGGTCCTTTCTACCTACATCTTCTCTAACACTTGTTGTTTCTTGTCTTCTGGATATGGCCATTCTCATGGGTGTGGATGAAATCTCATTATTGTCTAGATTTACATTTCTCTAATAATAATAAATGATGAATTTATTGATCAGCTATATGAAAAACTACCTGCCACGTGTTGCTCTTAATTTCTCCCCTGGAAAAAAAAATTCTCCCCTGGAGAAAAGAAGTCAAATTTTAGGCTTTTTTTCTCTTTCCCAGATAAAATTTCTTCAGAATGAATGTTTTATCATATGCACTTCCTAGAAGTACAGAAAGTGGGGGAGACCATGGTAAGGAAGAATGGGCAAAAGATTTCTCCTTGATTTGGGAAGCATTTTTTATTAACACCAATGCACTGCTCTTTTAGTCTCTTTTGTGACTAAATCATTCATTGAATTGGAAGATAATTATTAATCGCTCCATGTTTTTTTCTTTCCACAGATATTAAGTATGGGATTGCATCTCAAAATTGGGTTAAATGCTAAAAGATAGTAATAATAAGAGTGGTCATTTGGAAAAGAGGAGCAGTACTCTACATGATTTAATTTTAAGTTTACAATAACATTTCTAGAGATGAAGTAAAAAGAGCATACCAATGCAATGCTATTAGGCAAAGTGGGGTTTGAATCTAATTCAGTCACTATTATATAAACCTCTCAATTCTCCATCTGGAAATTTGGGACACTAATGCTGACCTCATGTCCTTGTGCAAATTAAAAGAGAAGGTGAATGTTAAGGGAACCTTGCTCATTCTCAGAGCTCATGGGAGGAGCACAGCCAATGATCCTTCCTTTCTGTTCCTTCCTTGCCAGAATAATTGATTTTCCTTTCAGTTGACTAATCGGTCTAATTGAAACAGTTTAATTATACAATTTATAATTTTACATACTCCTGATTTTTTGCTTTACCTCTCTTTTTCCCCAAGTAATTTGTCTCTCAAAATAGTTTACAATTCCTTGTCAAACTTTTGGAATAATTAAAAGCTATAAATTACTTTAAAAATGCTTTTAGTAAAGTGTGGGGGTAGGGGAGGGATATATCTGTGTGTTAGATTAGTTGATATAGTCAAGCCAGAGGCAGGTGACCCTGTGTAGAAGAGATAAAAGGAGATTGCTCTCAGAAAGACTTCTACCTACCTGTATCCTTTGGCTACATGTGTAATTGTTCATATATCTTTTGTTCACACTGTCTTTTGTCCATCTCCCCTGTGCTGTGCAGCTTGTAGCATTCTGAAA
>PVIJ01021961.1:0-17287 GCA_004024925.1 Scalopus aquaticus
TTTCCAGATTCATAAAGAGCCAGTGTCCAGACCATCATCTACAGGGTCAACAGAGACCCAGTGTCAGACTCTGCTCTGCAAGGCTCAGGCCCCGCGAGCACACGGCACACTGTCCCCCTGAGGTCCGTTCTCTTCAGGGGGCACAAGTCTGACTTTCTGTCTTGGCATCGTGGCAGAGCCCAATTTCCACTCACCTTGGATATAAAATTTGCCTGTATCTATTGCACATGACACCTTTATCTTGCTGATGAACATTGATATATGTTTCCTTGATGAAAACTTTGTTTCTACTTCTTCATTTCAATGTATGAACTCTCATAAAGTGCCTGGTGGATGGAACACAGGCCAAGGAAAGATAAATCACTCACCTGATATTTATTCATTGTCTGCTGCTCTAAGAAATGCATAAGGACTCTGGACGTTGCACTGGGAGAGGTGAATGGAGGGCAGTGCTGAGAGGACTGAGGTAGCTCGCACCTAGGTCCTACAGTCTCCACATTGCCTGGAAAAGACAAGAGTCACTTCTGTGTGACAACTGTGTTTTACCCTTTGAGAAGGGGCACCAGGGACCCAGAAGTCCATTGGAAGGAGAATTTAGAGTACAATTGACACATCAGTTAATGAAAACTCATACTTTATACTGATTAACCAGTAGTTAATGCTAGGAAGTATATAAAAATTTCAAAGATGCCTACTCACATACAAAGCTGTTGGCCACAGTTTTACAGCAAAATGTGCAAATAATGCAGAAACGGACAGGAGAGACTTGCTTCCCTGGATTCATTTCCTTGAAAACCCCCCTTGACAATAACCTGGGTTCTGTCATTGGATGATTGGTCAAAGGGAATCAGTGCATATATGCACAGGATGAAAAGCACTTTACCAGGGATCTTTGCCTTCTGGGAACACGGTCATCAGGGAAATACACCCAGGGTTAGCCTGTCAGGGGCACATGGCTGAGCGACAGCCACCAGAAATCCATCAAACAGAAGTGAAATTGGTAACCCAACAAGCCTCAGTCGCGACACCAGGTAACCACAGCCTCCTCTGCCATCCTGGCTATATAAGCATAGCAAATGCAGGGAAAACCTGCTCAAAATGCAGAACATCCAACTTCCAGTAATAAAATAGTTTGGCATTTTTTTCTTTTAAGTCAATAAATTTGGGACGGATCTTTACACAGAAAATGCTAAGTGATCCATCGAATCCCGAACCTAGTGTTTGTAACAAATTACGTGGATGAGAAATTCTTGAATTACACGACTAAAACAACAGAACATCACCAGCCACTTAGAACTATTCAAAAGAATAAGGATTTCAACTGGATGGACCCAGCCCTGTGCTGAAGGGCAGGGTCGCCCACAGCGCCAAACCCTACTCCTGTGCCTGACCCACCTGTCTGCTCGTCCCTCCTCTGCTCCTGTTCTAGTGCCACGTGGTCCCCACACTCCCAAATCTGCACTCAGGTCCTCACCTGCCTTTCCGCTACCTACCATGTACCAGGTGCCCGGGCGCGGACTTCTCCCCACACCCATACTCAGTCCTCAGGTTTTCCAGCTTCAACCCACGCTCAACCTACTCAAAATTCACACACATATTGTGGGCAGCGGAAGCCTACGCCACAGCTCAGGAACTTCCGGGAAAAAGGATGATGGGCTGGCCTGCACCTGCGCACTAGAATCCGGAAGACCCTTCCCGGACCTTGGGTGGCAACCCCATGGCTGAGAGAGAATTTCCCACAATTCTGTGCGCTGGTCCACGGGTGCTGTGGACTCGGATCTTTCTGTGGTGAGTGGGACGCCTGGACACCCCCCTTTTTTTTTTAAAGATTTATTTATACATACAAGCTGGGGTGCAGGCCAGAGGCGTGGGGCGGTGAGAGGGTTCACCAGAGACAGAGCGGGTAGCAGAACAGGCAGATCAGAAACACACTGCTGAGGGGAGCAGCGGGTGAGGCAGGAGAGGTCTGCCGCACCATGTGGGATTCTCCCCGGCAGGGCGTCGAACTCGCATCGCCGCTGCCGACAGCTCCACAGCGCAGCGCTTAACCGCTGTGCCATCAGGGAGGCCCTGCACACCCCTTTTTGATTTTTTTTTAATAAAGAATTTTTTTGTTTATGCACACAAGCTTGGGGTGCAGGCCAGAGGTGTGGGGTGGTGAGAGGACTTACCAGAGACAGAGTGGGAAGCAGAACTGGCAGATCGGCTTTAGTGCACTGCTGAGGGGAGAGCAAACAAGGCAGGAGAGGTCTGCTGCGCCATGTGGGAATCTCCTGGCCAGGCGTGAACTCGTGCTGTAGCTGCCAACAGCTCCACGACACTGGGCTTAACCGGTTCGCCACCAGGGAGGCCTGGACACCCCTTTTTGATGCTGGCGGGGTCTGAGTAGCAAAACCATCGGGAACTGCTACGGTGTGCATGAAGTGAATCACGGTGGTGAAAAAAGAAGGGTACCTTGTTTTGTTCTCAGAGACTTGAGATCCTCACACTCCTCCCTCCTCTTGCTAGGACCTGCCTTCTCAGGAGGGAGTGAAGGGCTGACTCCCTGGACAGCCATCTTAAATAAGGTGCTTATAAACGTATTTCTCGTAGTTCAGACTTTGCTTTTGGGGGCGACAGTAAAAGGGTAGATTTGCTTGTCACAACAGGGGACTTCGGATCCTAAGACCCCATTCTATCTGGGCACCCTCTGCTTGCCAAGGGCCTGCTGGAGGCTGCTACAGCTGAAACTGTAACAGGGTGGTCCTTAGGAAAGGGGAGTGTGCCACCTCTGCCCCACCCAACGGATGGTGGTGTTGAGCAGGAGAAAGGCTGAAGAGAGAAGAGGCAGGAATAAGGAAAGAAGCAGGTTGGATAGCCAAAGGAGGCACAAAGCGCAGAGCCACATGTGAAGAAGCTGCATTGGCCTGGAATGGTTCAAACAGATGTGGGTGAGAGACCCCTGGGAGGGTTAACAATGGCAACATTGATTTGGATTTTGATTTTGTTTTTTTCCTCCCAGAATTGTCTGGCTGTATCTGATACTTTTCTATGAGTCCCCACTGAAAGGTGTTTTAGATTTGTGGTAGGCTTTTGGGCCCTGCTTTGGGCAAATCCCATTTGGGTGGACTTTTACCACGAGGTGGTGTGTAAAACTGGGTGCTTGATTTAAAACTGTATCCTTTTATTTTTAAATTTATTTTTGCACACAAGCTGGGGTGCAGGCCAGAGGTGTGGGGTGGTGAGAGAGTTCACCAGAGACAGAGTAGGAAGCATAACAGGTGGATCCACTGAAATACACTGCTGAGGGGGAGCAACAGGGAGACAGGAGATGTCTGCTACACCCTGTGGGAATCTCCCAGACCGGGCATCAAACTTGTGCCATAGCTGCCGACAGCTCCACAGCACTGCACTTAACCCATTTTGCCACCAGGGGGCCCCTATTCTGTCTTTTCTAATTAAAGTTTCTTTCAATGACAGGTCTTACATGTTTTGTCATGATGCGGTGGATGGCAGAACCTATTTGGAGTGGGCAGGTTTGGCAGTTCTGGGGTGCCCCTCTCCCTGCCCTGTAACAAAACCAATGGCCCATCAGCCATTTTTTTTTTTTTAGTTCTTGTAGTTTTTTATTTTTTTGAAGATTTACTTACTTATGCATACAAGCTGGTGTGTAGGCCAGAGGTGTGAGAGGATTCACCATGGGCAGACTGGGGAGCAGAACAGGCAGATTGACTGAAATATACTGCGGAGGGGAGTAGCTAGCTGGCGAAGGAGGAGAGGTCTGCTGGGGCATGTGGGAAGCTCTGTGGCCTGGGATCTAAGCAGTGCTGCAACTTAACCTGTTGCACCACCAGGGAGGCCCTTATCAGTCTGTTTCTTAAAAGATCTGTGTCTGTTACTGGCAGTGGCTCCTGATTTCTCAATAATGGACTTGAGGACACCCTCCATTTTGCCAGGCCCCTTATACAAACACCTCCACTTCTTATTCAAAAAATAAGTGCTGCTGGAGCCAGAAATTGCCTCTACGCACGCACACCCCTTCCCTAACTCTTCTGTAATTCTTAAATAATGTCTTGTAATAAATACACGTTGTAGTCAGAATATATCAAAACCATGACAGTGTTTTGTAGGTCATGATAAGGGCATGTTCAAGGAAATATAGAAGACAAAATTTTCTAAGAACTGATTCAAAATTTTCTGGATGTGGTTTATAATTGTACTGGTGACTTTCTTACATCAGAACTTGCTAAAGAGAGCCTTTAGGGATTAGATGGTTGATTCAGAGTTCCACTAAGGACCAGACATTAGGCTGACAGAGAAATTCAAGACTCACAGATCCTGGAAAATGGACACACATATCTTGTGGAGCTAAGTGCATGGGTCAGAGTACAGCCCAAGAGAGTCATAGGAAATGGGCATGTGAATCCATTAGGTACCTAACTGCAATGCCTAAAATTCTTGAAATACGATTGTGTTATTTGAGGTAAACTTAAAACAGTGGGACTATTGGCTCTCTGGAGATTTTCTCCAGGGCCAATCAAGAGGAAGGCCCCCTAGATAGGGGAGACTACTATTTACACTGCTAGTTAGTCATATAAGAAATAATATTTACTCCTGAGTGTGCAGGGAGTTATCTAGGGAATGTAGCAAGACCCTCCAGAAAAAGGGCCTAGTGTCACTTAAAGGTCCCATAGTTTAGATACAAAAATGGATGCCAAAGGAACTGTACCTCAGGTACTTGGCTAAATTCTTCACAATAGTCCTACATAATCTTCGGTACAGTCACTGCAAGGTGCCGGGTGTTATTAAAAGGATGAAAACAAGAATGTAGCTGTTGAAAAACACAAGCAAAACTATTTGAGATTTAAGGACTCTATGAAGAGCCACTGCGAGTGATGACATGACACTGTTGACAACCAGCTTATGTTCCCCTCTGTTACCTAAGTCCTGGAATAAGGAGGGATTGGTAAATGTTCATGAAGGATAATATTACCAAATATACAGCAGGATAACCATATTAAAAATCAATCAGCTTTATTAAAACATACATTAAGTTCACACAGTCTAAATAAAATACTCAGATACCACTGTACTACTTGGTCAAAATAAAGGTGTGGTTATTTAAACAGCATTCTTGTTCTATGATACATGATGTGTTATTAGTGGTGTTCAGATAGAGTCTCATTACTTAGCTAACGTGCATGCACAGAATTCTATGCCCTGTAACGGAAAAGTCACCTATTCTTTCATCACCTACCTGTGAAGATTTCATTTTGCAACAAGTCAAATAATATTCATAACCTCTTATGAATAACCTCTTCTTATAAAGAAACAACAGGATCCTATAAAATGTCAGTGTATTTCCTTATGGAGAAACTGATGAAATGATTTGAAATTCAGGTGTTCCTGGGTCTGACTTTAATGCCAAGACTGAAACCCATAAATCTTCTTGGTGATTTGTATCAATGTTTTGAGTCAACTGCAAACATTATATCCATTTAGATTTTCTTCATACATGGTACATTACACTGTCATAAATTGACCCTGGCTAATTAGACATGAACAAATCCATCTACTGGAGGAGGGTCCCTTGGATGTTTGAGGTAGCAAAAATCAAACACCTGAAATCACACACATATGGGTAGAAAGCCACAGAACAAAGTGATTTATAGCTCACACCCCTAGTTCTTTAGTTACTTTCCAATATGAAAATATATATATTTGTCAAACCATTCATGACTCCTCATTTCTAGGTTTCTCCCCAGTGTGAATTATATGATGTGACTTCTTATTAAAGGTTTTGCCACATTCTTTGTATTTGTAAGGTTTCTCTCCAGTATGAACTCTCTGATGTCCAGTAAGATTTGACTTCATTTTAAAGGCTTTGCCACATTCTTCACATTTATAAGGTGTCTCCCCAGTATGAATTCTGTGATGGAATAAAAAACCTGAGTGGTGCTTAAAGGCTTTGCCACATTCTTCACATTTGTAAGGTTTCTCCCCAGTATGAACTCTCTGATGTACAATAAGATTTGACTTCTTATTAAAGGCTTTGCCACATTCTTCACAGATGTAAGGTTTCTCTGCAGTATGAATTCTGTGATGGCGTAAAATAAGTGACTTCTGCATAAAGGATTTTCCACATTCTTCACATTTGTAAGGTTTCTCCCCAGTATGAATTTTTTGATGTCCAGTAAGATGTGACAGCTGCTTAAAAGCTTTGCCACATTCTTCACATTTGTAAGGTTTCTCCCCTGTATGAACTCTCTGATGTTTATTAAGATGTGACTTTCTTTTAAAGGATTTGCCACAATTTTCACATCTGTAAGGTTTCTCCCCAGTATGATTTCTCTGATGTATAGTAAGCGTTGACAGCTGAGTAAAGGATTTGCCACATTCTTCACATCTGTAAGGTTTCTCCCCAGTATGAATTCTTTGATGTCCAGTAAGACAACACTTCAGATTAAAGGCTTTGCCACATTCTTCGCATTTGTAATATTTCTCCCCAGTATGAATTCTCTGATGTTCAGTAAGCTGTGACAGGTGCTTAAAAGCTTTGCCACATTCTTCACATTTGTAAGGTCTCTCCCCAGTATGAACTCTCTGATGTCCAGTAAGATGTGACTTCCTTTTAAAGGCTTTGCCACAGTTTTCACATCTGTAAGGTTTCTCACCAGTATGAATTCTCTGATGTCCAGTAAGATAATACTTCAGATTAAAGGCTTTGCCACATTCTTCACATTTGTAAGGTTTCTCCCCAGTGTGAATTCTGTGATGGCGTAAAAGACCTGACTTGTGCTTAAAGGCTTTTCCACATTCTTCACATTTGTAAGGTTTCTCCCTTGTATGAACTACCAGATGTTCAGAAAGGTGACACAAGTATAGAAAGGCTTTACCACACTCTTGACATTTGTGCATTTTCTCTCTTAGATGTATTGCCCGATGAGAAGTACGTTTTGAGCACCGTTTATAAGCTTTGCCAAATTCTTTACAATTGGAGGGTTGCTCGTGAAACTTGAGATCATGGCTAAGTTTTGAGGACTTCTCAGTATGATCCCTTTTAGACTTTTTATCTTCCTTTTCAAATCTCTGATTTTGAGAACCATTTGACTGAAAGTTTAAACCTAGTCTATACTGAAAAAGTTTTGAATGATTATTTGCATTATGGATGAGAGGACTTACCATTTGGTCCAATTTTTCTCTCAAAGAATATGTATTTTTAAAAATTTCACATGAGTCTTTGCTTACAGAAACATATTTATCTTCACATGTAACTGACATAACATGGGGTTTGACCCCAGATGTTTTACAAACTTGATCTCTTTTTGCAGCAAGAATTTTATTATGGGTAATTGTCTCCCCTTGGCTATCTTCATTATGACAACTGTTCTGCCCTTCACATTCTCCTTCACATGTCTGGTCTCTCATAGATTGTATGTTCTCAAAGGCATAGCTTCTGTCTCCACCCAGTTTCAAATTTGGAAAGAAGTCTTCTACGACTGATTCTGGCCTGAAGACCTGGCTGTCCTGAGGAGAGATGGCTGGAAGATATCAAATAACTCATTACCCCACTTACAGCACCCATGGCAAATACTTTAAATGTGTCATAGATAAAATTATATACCAAATAAAAGACATTGGCATGATGTAGAATAGATAACACCAAGACTTTACTCCTCATGAAAAATTAAAGGATTCTAGAGAGCAATACAAATGCCTATGAAAAGGTAGTGCCCTTAGGAAAAGGTAAATACATAGCAATTACAGAAAATTTTGATATACTCCATTAGTAAAAATAATCATTCTGCTATAGGATTTGGAAAACTGGGATTAAAAAAAAAGCTCATAGAACTACGTTGTAGAATACACAATATAATGAGAGACAATTTATAGTGCCAACAATGTTGGCATAGGGGTAGAAATTAGCAGTTGAGTTTTTGTATGCAATTGAATTTACATTGCTTTCACTTAGAAAAAGCTGTCAAGATGCTCTGCAATCCCTATTTTGATTAAAAAAAGTGATACCTGTAAAATACACGGAAAAGGAGATGAGCCAGAGCATGCTGGTTAGTGCACATATATAGAAGGACACTGCTTTCCACTGTAAATAGTATAGTATGAATAGTAACGATATTCCTCAATTAAACATCAAAAATTCATGACATTGGAGGAAAAACACCAGCAAATAAAGGAGAAGGAATAAAAAGCATGTCAAAGAAAGTCAAAAAAACATACAGAGATGTAAGAGAGGAAATGATACATACAAAGCTGAAAATATAGAAAACATATTTAAATGACAATACTTAGACCCTCCTTTTCAGTAACTGCTCTATTTGTAAATAAATTAAAATTGCACATTTAAATGACAAATGTGTCTGAATGAATTAAAAACAACACCAATTCAATCTTATCCATATGAAATCACTATAGATTTAAGTATGACATGTGGAATGTTAGTATGGAACTATATGAAAAACGATAATCCACTATGTTGCAGCACTGATCATACTAATAACAAAATAACAGAAACTGAATCAAAAGAATAACAGAATCAAAGCATGTCCCAATATAGTAACAGAAAAATCATGTATTGGGAAATTATTAAAAATAGTATGTACTAACATTAGGTCTCTCCACGTAAGCACACACATAGGCAGAATTGAATGCAAAGATGAAAACAATACAAATCTAGGAGAGGTTCTAGGCCCAGTTTCAACTTGAAGGAAAATGATAACATAAGTTCACTAAGTTGAGAATTTGAATTAATATTCGAGGCTAATTAGACAAACACATATACATATGGACTTCACAGTTTAAGGAGATTGAAATCATATATGGATTGTTTTATGGCCACAATCAAGAACAGATGGTAAACAGAATCCTACTTTTATGGCCACAATCAAGAACAGATGGTAAACAGAATCCTATAAACACGACTTGTACAGGACAACTGATCAAACAGGTCAAAGATAAATATGAAAACAAGATAGAGCGCATATAGATGATGGAATACTACTGAATTATAAAAAAGGATGAACTCTGACCATTCACAACAACAAGGGTAGAACCTGGGGGCAGAATTATGCTAAGTGAAATAAGTCAAAAGGAGAAAGACATTTACTGGATGAATTTTCTCCTATTTGGAATGGGAAGAAACAAAAGAACTGATAAAATTAAACCAAAATAAACTCTAGAAATATGACTGTAGAATCGAGGGTACTCTGGGGTGAGGGAGAGTAGATGAGGGTACAGAGGTGGGGGGGGTTCAAAGATCTGTAGAAAAAGACTATGACTACACTGGTGGTGGGTGAGGTGTGGCAACAGATATCTGAGGAGACGTGAATCTATTTCCCTAAATCACATACAGTGCCATAAACCAATGTTACCTATTTTAAAAAAAGAATACCTTGAAAACATTGAAATGAAACAAACATTCCAAAATATGTGGGATTCAGAAAACAATAAAAAGATATAAATTTAGGGGCCTCCCTGGTGGCGCAGTGGTTGAGCGCTGCGCTGTGGAGCTGTCGGCAGCGCGCAATGCGAGTTCGACGCCCAGCCAGGGAGAATCCCACATGGTGCAGCAGACCCCTCCTGCCTCGCCCGCTGCTCCCCTCAGCAGTGTATTTCTAACCTGCCTGTTCTGCTCCCCACTCTGTCTCTGGTGAGCCCTCTCGCCACCCCACGCCTCTGGCCTGTGCCCCAGCTTGTATGTATAAATAAGTAAATCTTTAAAAAAAAAAAGACACAAATTTAAAGTTTTAACACTTAAACTAACAGGGATCTCAGCTGAGTAACATAACTTCGTAACTCAAGAAACTGGAAAAGGAATAATACAAGCTCCAAATCAGCAGAAAGAAGGAAATTTAAAAATATGGGCATCGCTGGAGGCCTACAGGTTCTGTCTCAGCACTATCACAGTATCACCACTGTGGCTGAGTTGATCCCAGTCAGGATGCTGACCCACATGGCCCAGCAGACCTCTCCTGTCTTGCCCGCTGCTCCCCGCAGCAGTGTAGTTCAGTAGATCTGCCTGTACTGGTGCCTACTCTGTCTCTGGTGAATCCTCTAACTCCCCTCGCTTCCCCCCACAACTCTGAGCTACACCCCAGTTCTTTGATTCATAAATAAATTTTTAAAAAAAGAGAGTAAAACGCCCATATATAAACCTTCCTATGTCACTGAACAGAGGCCTCTTCCACACATAGGAAAGTCTCTTCAACAGTGTTGACACAGCAACCTGGATGCCCACACACAGAAGAATGAAGCTAGCCACCGCATCCTCATAAAGACTCTATGTGAGATAAAAAAGATTCTGAAGCAGCTATGGAAATGATTCTTTGTGAATCTAAACAAAAGTCATACTTGACAAAGATTGAAGCAAAAAGCGAGCACATATATGACATATTGTCAAGGATCTTTGTAGTAAAGAAGACAGAATTAAAAATCATAGGTAGAAATAGGCAGCCATTTCTCCGCCCACCTGTGCCTATGCAGGTGCTTTCCTTTACCAGCTCTGTCCCTCTGCAGGGCAGTGGCCTGCCTGTCTGCCCGTGACCAGCACCATGCAGGCCTCTCTTAGCAAACCTGCCCCTCAGCGGGGAAGCTCTTTCTGCCCACTTGTGTCTTTACGAGTGTCCTTTACTTTCTTGTCCCAATAAACCTGTTCTTTAAGTATAAAAAAAAAAATCATAGGTAGAAATAAGGTAACAGAAGGAATGCACTATATGATGGGTAATGAACTGATTTTGTAGGATTGCCAGGGGTAATTAAAAAATTCCATGAGGTAAACAGATTTATCAAAAGTTTTCATCAATGAAGAATAGAGTCTAGAGAGCTGAAAGGTCAAATTTCATTGGAAATACAAACAAAAAGGAAATTTTACAGTGTGATGCAATATTGGGTTCTTCCATTGTAGGGAGGTGTTTTAGGATGGGATAAACACTGAGTCTTAACTGTCCATGGTCAGCTTTGAAGTGTCCATAGAACTGGAAATCAAAAGGGTGAAATGTGACATCTGTCCGCCATGTTCCTACGACTTCAGAGACAAACTCCAGTGAGTTCGACCACTCACGCCATAGGCTTATCATCAAGGAAAACTAAAGTTAAAAGTGACAACACTGAAAACCTCAGAAATGTGGGCAGACTTCCCAGGCCCACAAAAGCTACCAATGAGCAGCCCAACCACAGAGACAAAGACTCGGCAAAGGATTTGGCTCACACTGTGACAGCCATGGCAGATCAAGTGGGCAAGGGGAATCTTAGAGGGTGGAAGAGCATGAAAATGTGGAGGAGATGCCCCCCTATGGGAGCAAGACAATACAAGAGAACACTGGAGCATTTCAGAGACCACTGAAACAGAACTCCCAAAATGTATTTAGTAAGTTTTCCTGTTGCCCATTGCACCTCCCAGCTGTGTCATCTGCTAGATTCAACCACACCTACCTGGGAGGATGACTGCATTCTCACTTCTCTTCCCATCCCAGGGCCCCGTCTTTTGCTCCAACAAAATGACCAGGTCTGGTGGAGCAACAGCAAGACCTGTTAATTAGGACAGATGATATGAGACGTCCAGGAGAGTCTCAAATCTCCAACGCAGTATTGTGCTCTTAGAGAAGAGAGGACATTATAGAAAGTTCTAGAAAATGGTAACTGCTAATACTTTTTCTGATAACACCTTTACTACTAGACATCATTTCAATTTCATATCCTGGGCACCATTTCCAAGTACCTCTGAGTCATAAATAGGTGGTGGAAACTGGGTTTTTAATTTGGAGCAATAATGTTTTATGCCACTGATTTTCTTGAATGACCAATATAGAAAGCAGGCTGCAGATCACCCTAAGAGAGGAGAAGTTTAAATCATGATGAAATATCATGAAGACTTTATTTCTACCATACGGTTTTCGTTTAAAGCGGGATCTGAGACTATCCCACACATCTGGACATCCCAGGGGCACATCCACAAAGTGCGCAGGAAATGCTGAGGGCAGATGAGGAACTCTGGCGGGATGATACCCTCACCCAAGGACACCAGGTTCCTGAAGGTCTCCAACATCACGTCCCTGTACAATTTCTGCTGCGCCTGGTCCAGGCAGTCCCACTCCTCCTGGGAGAACTCTATGGCCACATCTCTGAAGGTCACGGGTTCCTGAAAGCAAAATACGCAGTTACCACGTGGTCCCAGCAGAGCTCAGATACTGACACAGAGTGAGAAGAGTTAAGAGAACTGGTTCTGAGTGAGAATGATTTGATTTATCCAATAAGATCAACGTTTACACAGTAACAGTGTAATGTACTCACTGGACACAGAGGATCACATATGTCCATGAAATCACTGTGGACACTATAATTTTAGTGATGGCAAATCTGACTCAAGAGTACATATTTGTACAGCAAGGAGCAGGACAATGTGGGGAGAATTTATAGTTGAACCTGTATTGGCAGACTTTGAAGAGATTGTAGGTCATATTGTAGCCTCCCTGGTGGCACAATGGGTTAAGTTGCAACACTATGAAGCTATCCACAACCACTGCAGTACAAGTTCTATCCCCGGCCAGAGAGCTGACCCACAGGGCGCAGCAGACCTCTCCTATCTCACCCATTGCTCCCTTCAGCAGTGTACTTCAGTAGATCCGCCTATTCTGCTCCCCGTTCTGTCTCTGGTGAATCCTCTTACCATCCCACATCTCTGGCCTACACCCCTGATCTTGTATGCATAAACAAATAAATCTTAAAAAAAAATTGTAGGTCATAATAAAAATACTACTCAAAGCAATAAAAATCATATTTGAACATTTAGTCTCCCAGATGCCATTCCAATAGCTGTTTTTTTTCCCTAAGATTGATTTACTTATGCATACAAAATTGGGGGTGTAGGCCAGAGGTGTGGGGTTGGTGAGAGGATTCACCAGAGATAGAATGGGGAGCAGAACAGGTGGATCTACTGAAGAACACTGCTGAGGGGAGCAGCGGGCGAGGCAGGCGAGGTCTGCTGCGCCATGTGGGAAGCCCCCTGACTGGGGATAGAACGCATGCTGCAGTGGCTGCAGAGAGCTTCATGCTACTGAGACTTAACCTGCTGTGCCACCAGGGAGGCCCCATTCCAACAGTTTTAAAATAAGCAGGTATGAACCAGATATATAATATCTGAAAACAATAATACTCCTTATCTTTTATGTGAATACTTGTCCAAACATTCAAGAAATTACATATCTGGGCTTTGCCTATAGATCTGAAACTAAAATGCGTAAGAGAAAACCCTAGAATGTACATAGCAGATTTTGTAACTGAGAATAGAAACATGTTTAAAAGTCAAGGAAAAAGAACCGAGTATGCAATGCTAAGGTTTTTGTTTTTTCTAAGGATTCACATTATTTCTGCATTAAAGAATTGGGGTCTAGGCCAGAGGTACAGTGGTTGAGAGAATTCATCAGAGACAGAGTAGGGAGCAGAGCAGGCAGAACTACTGAAATACAATGCTGAGGGGAGCAGCAGGGAGACAGGAGAGGTCTGCTGCACCATGTGAGCTAGCCTTCACTTGCAAAATTCAGTAGCTCCAGTATAAAGGTGAGAGGCTACATTCTCCAAAGCAAACAAGCAGAGTCACTAAGAATTAGGCGCATCTACTCAGTGACTCCTCGAAACCCCACTTAATGAAAACTAGAAGGTGATTAAATCTCAATGCAGGAATCGGGCAAAGAGACCCTGAAACCAGGGAGGGGGCCCCATCAGCTGCAGGGGACACAGTGGTGTAGGCACTGACACCCTGAGGACACAAGTCCCAGCCCCGGTGCTGCAGGAAACAAGCATCAGTTACCTGCCTCAAATCCTATCAGGGAAAGACACCAAGGCACAGTATGTTTAAGTTCACGTGATCCTCACACTCAGTGCTGTCTGGATGTGCATTTCAACAGTGAGTCTTCCTTAACCCTGAAAGGGCAGCTCATCTCTTCTAATGACTCGCTGAACTTCCTGAGTGATTCTCTGCCATCAATGCCATCTATTTAAATGTATTACTTACCCTGTTGCCAACAACAGACACTGCACCCAGAGAAAACCTAGAAACTCTGTGTCCCCTTCTTTACTGACGTCCAACCACCTGATCTGTCGCAGTGGAAATCTTGCGTATCCCTCCAATAAGAATGGAGGATATTAACATGCATGACACAGGCACCCATGGGTAGAGGGCGTCCCCAATGGCCTAGGGATTAACTCCCCACTATCACCACTATGGCCTGAGTTTGATCCCCGGCCAAGGAACTGATGCACACAGCACAGCAGACCTCTCGTGTTTCACCTGCTGCTCCCCTCAGCAGTGTATTACAGTAAATCCGTCTGTTCCGCTCCCCACTCTGTCTCTGGTGAATCCTCTCACCCCCTGCACCTCTGGCCTATATCCCAGTCCTTCTACACAAAAACATAAAAATTAAAAAAAAAACAGTGATGGGTAGGCAGTTATTATTTCTGGAATATTTTCCGGTAATTTTTCTTATCTTTTTAAAATTATTTTATTTATTGACGCATAAAAGAATAGGGTGTAGGCCAGAGGTTGCGGGGTGAGAGGATTCACCGGAGACAGAGTGGGGAGCTTAACAGGCAGATCTACTGAAAGACACTGCTGAGGGGAGCAGCGGGAGAGACAGGAGAGGTCTGCTGCGCCATGTGGGTCAGCTCCCCGGCTGGGGATCACACTCATGCTGCCTTGGCTGGCGTTAGCTTGATGGCGCCACCGGGGAGGTCCTGTAGTTTTTCTTTTCTGAACACACTAAAAAAAAAAAAACAATGATTTAATAAAAATGAGATCTGGAGTTTGGAGTTATTTTGTTAAAAAATTTTGTTGTATCTACCCTATCTGCTGAGCTGTATTTTATAATCTTAAGAAACTTGAATATATATTAATGATTCTTTTTTCATTTTCTGAAATTACGAAGAAGGAATAAAGAAGTAAATGTCTGTGAAATGCTGATGAAATATGAGACTTACAAGAACAAGGACTGATTACAATTTCCACTTGCAAAAGCTACTATTGTCACTTGGAAGGGTAAGAGCCCACATTTTCAAAATTAATGGAGATTTGAAGTAATATTTTTCAGATCTCACATGCATATCTCTCAGCAAATCAATTCTAAACCCCAATCAATGACAACGGGAGAATCAATGACACTGTCAGGGGGGTACCTGGTGGAGTGCACGGGGCCAGGGACGAAGAATCTGAGTTATTCTGGGGCTTCATGCCGCGCTGTTTCAGTGTGTGTATTCTGTACCCTGCAGTACAAAGTGGGTGTTGCAACCAGAGAAAATAGAAAAGCTACATGTCCCGTCTCACTCTCACCGGAGGGCCTGCCCCATGCCAACAGGAATCTGTGATCTCAATCTCCACCCTCCCCTGGATATCTGCACAAAAGATTATTTTGAACAGTTGAAGGATGTTAATTCACAAGGAGTTTTCATAACCTGTTGACATTCTGGATTCAGAGACAGGGGGGACAGCTCTAGGACATGGAGAAGCATTCTAATGAGCTGGGTTTCATGAATATAAAAAGAAAAGGGAAGAGAGGCTCACTGGTGGCACAAGGGGTTAAGCCCAGCACTATGAAGCTATCTGCAGCCATTGAAACGAGTTCCCTGGCCAGGGACCTTCCCACATGGCGCAGCAGACCTCTCCTGCCTTGCCCGCTGCTCCCCTCAACAGTGTATTTCAACAAATCCTCCTGTTCTGTTTCCCACTATGTCTCTAGTGAATCCTCTTACCCCCGCCCCCACCTCTGGCTGACTCCCCAGTTCTTGTATGCATAAATAAATCTTTAAAACAAAAAAGTGTTGAATTAACAATGTTGGCGAGGTTGCATGAAAAAGCTTTCTTCCACTGTTGGTGACAATTAAAGTTGGTCCAGTCCCTGCGGAAAACAGTATAGAGATTTCTAAAGAAAATAAAAATGGAAATTCATGGGATTGGCAATACCTCTATTAGTTATTTATACAAACAGTATGAAAACTCAAATACAAAAGATTATCTACACCTATGTACAGAGCAGGACTGTTCACATATGCCAAGTCACGGGACCACATAAGTTCCTTCAACAGATGACTGGATAGAGAAATTGCAGAAAACAATTTCACTACGGCTATGAGGAAAGGGCAGAAAGCGGCATCTAGGGGGCCTTGCTGGTGGCGTAGCGGTTGAGAGCTGCGCTGTGGAGCTGTCCGCAGCACGCGATGATGCAGGTTCGACACCCAGCCGGGGAGAATCCCACATGGTGCGGCAGACCTCTCCTGCTGCTGCTCCCCTCAGCAGTGTGTTTCTGATCTGCCTGTTCTGCTCCCCACTTTGTCTCTGGTGAACCCTCTCGCCGCCCCACGCCTCTGTCCTGTACCCCAGCTTGTATGTATAAATAAATAAATCCTTAAAAAAAAAAAAAAGCGGCATTTAGGACAAAATGCATGGACCATGAGGTAATAATACTGAGGGAAGTAAGTCAAAAGGTGAAGACAGATTTCAGATGGTTTGACTCCTCTGCGGAATATAAAGCCCAAGAAACATTTCTATGCAAAAAGATCACTAGGAATAAAACTTGAAAAAGGTACAAAGAAGACAACGGTTACCAGAGGGAAAAGAGAGTGGAAGGGGAGAGGGAGGGAAGAATATGGGGATGGAGCAGAGTGGTCTGATAGAGGGGGAAAAAAATGGTAGGGCAAACCCCATTCGGAACATAGGAGAAAACTGAGACACTTAGAGTAGAAGGTTTTAGTGCTACAAATGTCAACGACAGATTAAGCCCAAAAGTAATTAAAGGAAGTAAAAAGCAAGTAATTAAGTGGATGGAAGTTTTCAATAACTTTACAAATTTACATATTTCCAAAAACAATTAAAGGAAGTAAATAAGCAAATAATCAAGTAGATGGAGGTTTTCAACAATTTTACAAATTTACATATTTCTTCAAATATGGCCAAAAATTAGACTAAGGTAAAGGCTAGAGAAGTATAACTGGACTTGACTACAACATAAGGTACTGGTGAGCTTCACCACAAATGTATTCACACTAAATCAAGTTGAAATGCAAAGGAGCAGTGGAAACAACTGCCAGAAAATATGACTTGAAACAGTGTGCTGGGCAACATGGCTAAACAGAGAAATTGAGAAAAATGATGGGGAGTTGATTCAGGACACCCTGCAGACTCAACTGTCACACATTCCAAGACTGATGCCTTCATGGAACAGCCTCCAAAAGGTGTCTGCTACACACTATACTGTTTATCATCTCCAGAAAAATCTTATTAAGTTGTAATTTTTGACTATCTTTTAAG
>PVIJ01021962.1:0-17283 GCA_004024925.1 Scalopus aquaticus
CCGCACCGCTGAGTGTCTCTCTCCCACCCGGCCTCCCTATAGTCCTGTTATAAGTGAAACCATTCGATATTTTTCTTTTTCTTTCTGGCTTATTTCACTGAGTATGATTCCCTCTAATTCCATCCATGTTGCTGCAAATTGCATGTGTTTATCTTCTTTCCATGATGAATAGTATTCCATTGTGTATATGTACCACATCTTCTTGATCCAATCATCTAATTTTGGACATCTGGATTGCTTCCATACCTTTGCTATTGTGAATAGTGCCACAATGAACATACGGGTGCATGTATCCTTTCAGATTAGTGTTTTTGTGTCCTTTGGGTAAATTCCCAAAAGTGGTATTGCTGGGTCATATGGGAGTTCCATGTTTAGCAGTTTGAGGAATCGCCATACAGCTTTCCATAGTGGTTGGACCAGTTCATTCTTTCAGGACTGACATATGGCCCAAACTGGCAAATTGTAATTTTTCTTTCTCTTTTTCTAATATATTTATTTAGTATCATGAGTATCAATGTTACCTCAGTAAAAACTAAAATAATGGGGCCTCCCTGGTGGCGCAGCGGTTGAGCGCTGCGCTGTGGAGCTGTCGGCAGCACTGTGCGAGTTGGACGCCCAGCCAGGAAGAGTCCCACATGGTGCGGCAGACCTCTCCTGCCTTGCCCGCTGCTCCCCTCAGCAATGTGTTTCTGATCTGCCTGTTCTGTTCCCCACTCTGTCTCTGGTGAACCCTCTCGCCGCCCCACGCCTCTGGCCTGTACCCCAGCTTGTATTTAAAAAAAAAACACTAAAATAATGTAATAAAAACTAATAAAAATATAACTGCATGAATTGCTTTTCAAGTGCAATGAGCACTTGATAATATTAAAGACCCTAATCGGTGCATATATTTGCAAAGTCATCCTATGAGGCAGAAATGATTTGCTTTGCTACCTCTGGGGTACACAGCTAAATCCTGTACTTTAGATTTTTCAATATATATATTTTAATTGCTTTACATCTTGCAGTGTTGCATATTTGCTCTATAATTCAAACTTTAGGCTCTGAGTAATTATTAACATTTGTCTAGCCTTTCTTGAGAGATTATTCTTAAGCCACAATTTTTGTTTAGTATGTGTGAGTTCAAGTGTCTCTACATGACCAACAAGAAGGCATATGTAAATACATATCCTTTAACTAGACAACCTGCTGAAAAAACATGACATCCTAAAGTTTTAAATCTAATCTCTTTCATGGCATACTTAAGTTGGGTAATTTTTCTTTAAAGAATACAGCTAACTGGACACACATACACCTGCAAACACACAAATATCAATTATTTCATTGTTAATTATTTAACACAAGAATGTAAGCTCAGTGAAAGGGGCTATAATTCGTTAATACGTTGTTCTTAAAGTCTAGTGCTCTATATGGAACAGAGTGATATTCAATTATTTTTTTCTAAATAGATAAACACAAAATCTAGAAATATGGTAACTTTAATGAAAATATATATTATATATATACATACACACATGTCATTCCTTATTAATATATTTAATCAAAAATTTTCTTGAATAAACTTACTCTTTTGTGAATTTAAATAATAAGGTATGTTCACTGTTTATAAGGCAATGCTTTTCATACATTAAGGTTACTAGTACTTCATGTTAAGAATCCTTTTCCACTCAATCTGATAATATTTACCTTTAATTTTATGCTTAGTAATTATTGCACATTGTATATCATAGATTCACTTATTCCTATGTATATCATTGTCTATCATCTATTTGTCTTTTTATCTGCTTGTAAGTATATTTTGCTTACAAAGTTTAGTCTTCCTAGAGGTATCTGTGCTCCCCCTTTCCTTCCATTCTTATTATCTCTCCCACAATAACACTAGGGTTCCCCATTTTAGACTCCCATTATTTCTCCTCCATGCCTATTAAATTCACTTTTGTCATCTAAAAACTGTTCTGAAATTTGAGAAAGGATTTTCATTTGTTCTATGAATCAGAGCATTGAACTGATGAAACAGATTTTTATATATATTTTTAAAGATTTATTTATGCATATAAGCTGGGGTGTAGGCCAGAGGTGTGGGGTGGTGAGAGGATTCACCAGAGACAGAGTTGGGAGCAGAACAGGAGAATCTACTGAAATACGCTGCTGATTGGAGCAGTGGGCCAGGCAGGAGAGGTCTTCTGTGCCATGTGGGAAGCTCCCTGGCCTGGGATCAAACTTGTGCTGCAGTGGCTCTGGATAGCTTCATAATGCTGCAACTTAACCCATTGCACCACCACAGAGGCACAATTTTTGTATTTTTGACTTATAATTCCACAGTAGCTTATATCTTTACAGAACTTTGTGATCTATTTTCTTCAAACATTTCTTACATTTTTCTGTTTACCTCTTATCATTATTACTATAGTTAGATTATTATCTATTATATGACTTTATATTAATCTTTCAGTTACCATATGAAAAAGTTATTAAACTTACCAAGCAACATTTCAAATTTCCCTCTGGATTTGTAATTTTTCAGAAATAACATATGCTTTTCCATTTCATTTTTTCCCTGTTTTCTTTTGAAATGTTTTATTTTTTTCTCCTCTTACTTGCCCTCTCTCCTCCTATCCCTTCCTCCCTCTCTTCTTTCCTTATCCTTCCTTTTGACTGTATTTGATGTCAGCTATTTTCTTTCAACTTTTTAAATCTCATTCTTCATAAATTTACCATTTCCCATTCACAATCTTTCTCCCTTTCTTCTTTTGCCACAATCAATTATTTAAAATTATATACTTTAGACAGCATGCTGCACGTGTTGTCCTTCTCCCTGCCCTGGAACACACATAGCTTCCATTACTTTTTTTGGCGTGTGACATATTCCATTATTTCCTAAGCCTGTTCTTTTGATCATCTAAATTAAGGAAATCAATAAAAAACATACCATATCATGTATGCCCAAAATTTTTCCCAAAAATGTTTGCACGTGTGTTCTATATCACCAAAATCCAGTGTCACTGATGGTGTTTGCTATGTTTGTCTGGGAACATACTTAGTTTTGTTGTTGTTGTTATGGTAGTCCTCCCTTATCTGCTGTTTTGCTTTTCACAGTTTCAGTTACCTATGGTCAACTGTAATTTCAAAACAATATCAGAAAAGATATTTTGAGAGACAGAGAAACTGCATTTGTGTAAGTTGCGTTATAGCATATTGTTGTATTGTTCTATTATATCATTATTGTCAACTTTTACTGTAATTAATTTATGCTTTCAGCTTCAGCACAGTTTTGTAAGTTAAGAAAAAATATGGTATACATAGGGTTCTTTACTATCCATGGTTTCAGCCATGCACTTGGAGTCTTGCAAAATTCTAACAGGTGGCCCCATGTGGGTAAGGAAGGATTGTTGTATTTTAAATTAACATCTTTTACTTCATGTGTTTTGCTGTCAGTAGGATATATTTTGCTCTAAAAGCAAAAAATAGCGATGTAAATGTTTTATTTGAAAATGTCAGTGTTTCCATCATAGCCAACTTATTTAATTTTGGATATGTTTGTTTATAATAAAAATGTTTAACTTTTCAATGAATCACATAGTATATTTTCTAATATATTATATTTTGCTTACCTGAAATATCACAATAATAATAAGAGGGTTTGAGAATTAAATGAGGTAACACACACACTATAATCAAACAATGTCAAATGTTTTTTGCAGTGTTAATGTTCTGTACATGGAACTTATTGAAATTGATACTAATACAGAGTTTGAATTAATGCTGCAAACTTCAGCCTAATGTTTTCTTGGTTTTTGATATCAATCTAAAAACAGAACTTTTTGAGATGCTATTTTGTGAATAAAATTGTCTCATATAATTATGGAACTGAATATTGCCCTATGTTTAAAGGTTTCCCTTGCATTGTATGAACTGAAAAAAATTAACTGAATGTTTATGAAAGAAAAAGATAATATGAAAAAAAAAAAAAAAACTATGCAGAACTGGAAAATGCCACCACTATTCCTGAATCAGAATGTTGTTTTTCAAGAAAATAAAAATGTGAGTTGTCTTTATAGAAACCCAAATAAGTAGAGTATCTTAGAAAATGTTATAATATTTAGTCTATTTCTAGAGGAATATAAGTGCAGGAAATTTGTTTAAATCAAGGCAGCAATGGAGGTAGAAAAATAACTGCTCTCTCCCTTTTTTACTCTAATTAAGTTACCCATTTCTTTCTTTCAAATTTCTTCTTAGCACTTTCATCTCTAAGACAAAAAGAGTTTTCTACAATTGTCTGATTCTTTCTCAGATTTTGTGATCATTAGATCTTAATGATTATACTTTCTTCAGATAATCATCACTTATTATGAGCCCAGGGATTCAAGGGTCCATGAATAACTATTACTCTGTTGAGAATCCTTTGTAAAAGTCACAATTTGAGGAATGCTCCATGGAAATATAAATTAAGGATGTTCCGATTTGCAAAAATAGTAAGAAATTTTTGTGCTAAGCAAACATTTAACTTTATATTTATCAAATCAACTTTCGAGATTATTATTCAGCAATGAAAGTAAATATGTTGTGATGTTGCATGTACCACATGCAACGTGTAGTAGTAGAAACATGTAGAAATTGTATGCATACAATTTCCCCATTATTAGGGGAAATGTATTTTTGAAAGATTTCTGTGTGAACACTAAATGAGTATAAACACATTTTGAAATCTTAAACCTATGACCTCCAAAAATAAAATAGCTACATTTGTCACCAATCTTCACATTTGCAGTCAAATATTCATTGTTTCATAATATTTGAAAATACTATTTCATCTTAAAACATATTACTACTTTGCGGAAGATTTATCATTATTTTCATATAATTGTACTGACTGTAGAATGCTAGACTCATTTTCTCAGATAACTTCTTGTCAATGAAGGGAATTAATTTTTCCTCATCTTCTTATTTTCATCTTTCCCTTATTTACCTGATACCTATAAACTGATACTTCACATATTACATATTACTTATGTTAACATTTACATGTTGTTTTTCCACACTCCTGAATTTCACTTACGTTTCTGCTAATTTGTTATAATTCTACAATTTACAAAATTTTACAAAATTTGTTATAATTTTACAAAATATTTTTTTTATTTCATATTTTTTTTCAAATTGCCCCAGTAATGAATTCATAATCAAATGAAATCATCTTTTACTTTTCTTTTTGTGATAGCTATTTATTTTTGGGCTAATAAAAATTGATGATATTCGATATTTCAATATGCCAAACTGAAAGAATGAAATGAGGTGTTTAAAGAATTTATGTAGAGAATGGCAGTGACTTTTTCATTCATTATTGCTTTCAAGAGTACGTTGTGTGCGTAATCACAATTACTTATTAGAAGAAAAGACAATCTTCTGGACCATATTCCTGAAGGCTTGCTTCACCTGCTGATTTCTTAGGGTATAGATGAAAGGATTCAAGAGGGGAGCCACTGAGGTATTGAGCACAGCTACTCCTTTGCTTAAAGTCACCCTTTCCCTCGCAGAAGGCTTAATGTACATGAAGATGCAGCTTCCGTAAGAGAGGGAGACGACTATCATATGGGAGGAACACGTTGAAAAGGCTTTTTTCCTTTGACTCGTGGAAGGAATTTTCAGAATCGTGCGGATGATATATGTGTAGGAGAGAATAACCAGTGTTAAGGTGACCATGAGTGTTACCACAGCTAAAAAAAATGCCATAAGTTCTAGAAAGTGAGTGTTTGTGCATGAAAGCTGCAGAATTGGAGAAGAGTCACAGATAAAATGATCGATGATATTGGAGTCACAGAAGTCCAAATGCAGCAGTAGGATGATTGGTGGGAAGATGATGAGGAATCCTGCCAGCCAGGAGCTGAAGACAAGGAGGATACACACTCTGCTGCTCATGATGGTGGTGTAGTGCAGGGGTTTGCAGATGGCCACGTAGCGGTCATAGGACATGGCGGCTAGAAGGTAAAATTCTGTCACCCCCAAGAAGATGAAAAAAAATAACTGAGCCACACACCCATCATAGGAAATGGTTCTGTCCTCTGTCACAATGGTGACAAGGAATCTGGGAATGCAGACGGAGGTGAATGATATTTCTAGGAAGGAGAAGTTCCGAAGGAAGAAATACATTGGCGTCTGCAGATGGGGATCTGAAAGTGTGAGGGTGATAATAATCAGGTTCCCAGTCACACTCAGCATGTAGGTAACAAGAAGAAATACGAAAAGTACCACCTGCCACTGTGGGTCATCTGTTAATCCAAGAAGAATAAACTCTTTTACTTCTGTGTGGTTTCTCATTATTTTTCTTCTTTATGAAAATATTCTTTGTTTTAGCTATAAAAGAGGAAGAAATAGGAAATCTATGACCCCAGCAAAGAAACTCAAACATACATATACACTTATGCAAATACACACATTAAAAAAAACTTTGTTAACTTTTGCTTTTAGAGAATAGTGATTTCATTGTACATTGAAACAAAATACTTTGAAGTAATATTACCTACTATGCCATCTGTTAATTCATGATTTCTATATTTCCTTTATTGTATTTACATACTTTAGGATAGAGCAGTCTCAATACAACCCATAGAACAAACAAACAAAAAGATTAAAACCCCTGAGATTAAACTATATCAAATAAAATTCTGAGATCTTATCTCCAGTATACAAAATACTCTTTCAAGACTGTTTTTTTTTGCTTTCTTCTTCATATATATTAATATGTTTTATTTAATATCTAAATATATTTGTATACATATGTATCTTTTTATTATATGCTTTTTTGGAATAAGTACTTTTTTCTCCTCTCGCATTCAAACTTTCACAATCTTTAGGAACAATCCAGTTGTCCATTTTGGTCAAATAATGTGCTTCTGATAAGAGTATGCAGCGGTGTTTAATGTAGCAGAATATCCTCGATCTGATTCCAATGCCAGAACTACAGTAGATTCTAGTTTCAATTACTAATGTGTTATAATAGTTTTACATAGGATTATAAATGTATTCCTGTATATATTTTGTGTAGTCTATGATAAAGCTACTCTATCATATATACAGCAGGATTTTTCTTAGGCAATATAAACTTTTGTAAAATGTACATTACCTGTAATTATCTTAAGGATGATAAAATGGAATAGTACAACATTTAAAGTAAGTTTTTGAGAGGGAAGTCTTACATTTATTCTTTTCTTTTTATTTTGGCTTCTAACTTTTGATATTATATAGAATTAGTTTCATTGTTTAAAGATATTATTTTCCATAAATCTTTAGATGTGCTGGCATCTAATATCAATGTTATGTATTCAAATTTCCATGTAACATGCCTGTCTGTTATATTTCATTTAATATTTCATTTCATATAACATTTAACATTCTTCAGAGCTTTCAAAAGGAGTAATATTTTCTTGGATAAGCCAGCTAATTTAATATGTAATGAATTTACTCAAAATATTTAACTTAGAAAGTAGCAGGGAAGGATATGCTCTCCTCCTTATTTGTTCTCTTTGTGTTTATTTTTTCTATATATCATGGCTGATAACTTTCATTATGTATAAAATACACATTTTGAAAACAGAAACAAAAAGTACATCTGCTCAATAACAAGGAAAGCATATCAAATAAATTGTGCAAAAACTGCAATGGGGGACCTTATATTGATTATGTAAAATTTTTTATTAAAAGCTATCTAGACAAGAACACAAATTAATTTTTCTTATCAATGAATAATATGTTTTAATGAACAAAAATATTTCATTAAACTATTAAATTACAGTTTAAAATTTTCTTCATATATGTATCTCATAGAACTTGAGTGGTTTAATATTATTTACATTGTGTCATGAATATATTTATATAACATAAGTAAACACTATTAAAGATGTTTTTCTGAAATAAGCTATCAAAGATATACTTACTTTTTTGGTAAATATGACAATTTTAGTCACTGTCATTTCTTATGGTTTCTTTAATTTGTTTAATCAGAATTTCTTTGTGATTTTTTAAAAGTCTTTGCTTTCATCTCTCCTCCTATATTTATAACCAATGTTCAAAATATTTGATAATGAAGAATGCTGTAGGAGTTCTTCTAGAATGTTTACCAAAAAGGCATCTATCAACTAATTTTCACTCAAGATTTTAGTTACCAGGATATTGTACCTATAGCCACATAAAGAAATATCTTGAAACTTGAAATAAGTTGTAGTTGAAATGAATACTAATGTAATGTCTTTGCAAGCTTGGTAGACAAGATGATATGCCCTTTGGTGGAGAGGCATTGCTATATTAAAGCTAGCCATAATTTTCTCTACTCCACCATGATAGGCTCAGGGGGATTTGCTGAACGAATAAACAAAAAAAACACCATGGAGATTGGTGTTCTCAAGATACCAAGCATTAAAAAGTAGTATGAAGTATTATACAATTCAGAACAGAATATTTAGGTGATAGTGGTATGAAATGAAGATTGAAAACTATGATGAAGGATTTACGATTTCATAATAATCAATAACTTCACAAATGGAAGTAACTTGATGTGGTAATAGAGATTAGCCAGTTCTAATGACAACAAACTTGTAAACAAGTTAGAATCTTAGAGAAATTGTTAAAAAATCATTCATTGTCACTAATATGTGGAAGATAAAGTAACTAAACTAAGAGTCAGTTACTAAAAGAAAAATTCAAAAAGTAACCTTGCTAGCTGACTACATAACAAAGCACTGTGCTTGGGTGGAGTTAGGGAGGGCTAAGAACAAAGAGGAAGAAAAGAAGTACAATGGACTATGATGGTAGAATATGGGTGACCTGGTGGTTGGTGCACTATGGTTGTAATACCTGATGGTGGTATCCAAATAGTATTTCAATTAAAAATAAGAATTAATTCATTGTGATGTTTTGGACAGGGACTGAGTCCTTCATTATTCTGCAACATAAGAGATGTCAGGTAGGGTTTGTCTTTAAAGTTTAACACTTTTCACTCAGTGAAGACATAAAAACCTGATATGATTAGAATTACTATCATTTATTCATTCAGTAATAACTTTTTGGGTACTTATTGTGTATTGGGCTCAAGTTTAGGTACTGAGTGTAAAAAGACGATCTTGCATAATTTTCACATTTTACAGAAAAGTGTAAAAATTGTACATTATTTGGAAATCTCCGAGTCCATTTCTCTGTTGAATATAAACAATAGTTCCCCCATCTCATCATCATCTTAGTACTCATTGTTTTGAACTGAAAATGTGTTTCTAATGTCCCAATTACCTACATTATTTGAGACTTGTATTTACATGCTATTTAACCCAGGAATTTCATAAATCATAATTAATAGTTTAAATTGAATGGAGATTGGGATTATCTAAGGATTTAAAAATGCTAGATATTGGGGTAAAAAAAATTCTCTTATTCCTCTGGGTTTTCACTGAGGCTGGACAAATGAGCAAATTAATATCAGGGACTTTAGTAGTATAAAAAGCCAAAATTTAATAACAGACGGATGGAGAATTTATATTTCTGTAAATTCTAAGGTAAAATTGCATGAACCAAAATTCTAAAGTAAAATTTATCCTTTGCCCAAGGGAACTTGGACACAGAGAAAAGAGTGGGGATTTCACATGAGGAGGGGATGATTTTTGATGGAGGAGATAAAATGCAAAATAAGATTAGAACTAGACCCACACAAGGAAGTGGGGGTGGAAGAAATCAACATAACCATTGGCACCTGGCTCCTGGGTTGCAGGGCATGGGTAGGCCCTAGACAGCAGTCTCTAGGGCCAAAGATATGGAGATTGAGCCCATTGTAGAGTCTCCTGGTCTCTTTTCTAATTCTAACTAGCCAGTAAACAGACAGCCATCCTACAAGATGAGCCCCTCCCGACTGAAAGAGGGTTATATCAGTACCATCCCGGCAGGAACTTGGGGCAGCCATTTCTCTGCCCACCTGTGCCTATGCGGGTGCTTTCCTTTACCAACTCTGTCTCTCTGCAGGGCAGCGGCCTGCCTGTCTGCCCGTGAACTGCACCATGCAGGCCTCTTTTAGCAAACCTGCCCTTCAGCGGGGCAGCTCTTTCTGCCCACTTGTGTCTGTACAAGTGTCCTTTACTTCATTGCCCTAATAAAACTGTTCTTTAAGTATAACTGAGTCTCTATCGCGAGGAGAACCTTGTCACGTGCCATCGAAGGGAGCTCTGGTGAAACCTTTCCCAGAGTGAACCCAAGGACCCCACTCCGCTCTCAAATCCTTGGACTCTAGAACTGCAAGAGGATGGTCCTCAGGAAGGGAGAGTGTCCCAGGACCCCATCCCCACCTCAGGCCGGAGAGAGCCAGGACACCTAGGACTATGATTCCCAGAATGCCATCATCACCGAAGGAAGGATGCTGAGGACTGAGGGTGGAGTTAAGCAATGGTTTTGGGGGATTTAAATACCTGACCTGTGAGCTTGGGGGGGCGATTGGTCCGTGGTGTGGATTGAGGAGAGTTTTCTTGAGTAGGCGAGAAGAAACTGGTAGGAGGTTTTTACCAATTTATTTCTTTATTTTTTCCCCCTTTTTGTAAATAAATCCTTTTTTTAATTATTAATTTTATTGTGTGTGCCTGCATTTGAGTTTTTAAGTCTTTTTTTAAGCGCATGGGTGAGAACCCAGACAGGCACCCCACAGGGTTACCCTGTAACAGAACTACATCAATTTCATTTTTACTTAGACTAAAATTGTGAAATTTTTGGTAGAGGAGGTAGAGGATAGATTCACTGGTAAACCTACACCACCTCAATAATACCTTACAAAGCACATTATCTAGGTCATAAAAGGAGGAGTAGTTATTTCTTCTTTGGTTAGGGAAAGGACAAACACTTAAGGAATGGTATGGAATTCTCCTTAGTCATTAAGGCTTTCAGTGCTCTCAAGTCAAAATAATCTTTTTTCTTTAATACTGGCAGTAAGAACTGTTAGCTCGGAAATTGTCCGGGTCACCCCAAGAGACTCACTCAGAGGCAGAAGGAGATGCAAACGGCAAAGAGGTTTGTTTTCTAGCTTAAATAGGGTCTGAGTCCCAGGAGACTGATGCAGCGGCATCTAAGGGCAAGGACCCCCACCATTCTACAGTCAAGGTTTATATAAGATAAGGCACATTCCTTTGTGGTAAGACAAGCTCAGCCCAGCCTAGGGTGATGTTGACGAATTTTATTCTGATTGGCCCTTCTCCAAACAGCTCCAGTAACCCCATCTTAGCTCATCTGGAGAACTCTGGTTACTGGACAACTTGGGCCTGAATAATGGTGCAGGCTTAGGCCCCATAACAAATTTCCTCTTTTCATGGAGGCGTTCTATGTTTTTGTCCATTACAGATCCACCAAAGGCCCACTGGGCTTCCATCAACCTTAGTTCCACACAGCAAAGTGGCATGTATTAGAAAAGGTTTACTCTAAACACATTTAGAAAAGTCTGTCTTACTCTTTTGGAAAAACCTTCTAAATAAAGATTTTCAGACTATTTTTACTGTTTCTTTGCGAGTCATGAAATTATTCGAGGCATGTGATTAAAACAAACAGAATGCATAGTGAAGTAAGAGATTGCTAAACACAGCATCTGTTTCTAAATAAAAGTGTGTTAATCTATTAAAGATAAAAGTCAAGAACTTAGATAATATTCCATGAACTTGTTCATATTTAATTATAAACAATGTTGCAATGGATTTAAACATTCCCCTGTAGACTTAAGTATTAAATTAATATGTTATGTAGATCTTATTATTAAATAAATATTGTGGGAAATTGCTTTATATTATAACATCTTAGCTTGATCATATAACAGAAGAAAAATAAGTTTCATATTATTTTTCTATTTTATTCTCTGAGCACCCCCCTAAAATAAAAGAATACTAGGAAAAATATTGGCAAAATACATGAAAGAGACCCAAGAACACTGAATAATACTGAGTATGAAAGAACTTTAAGCACAATCTTCAGATAAAGACATAGAAAGATGCTAAGAATGGGAGAGATTACCAAGTGAAGCACGGTAATGGTTGTTATGCAGACTTAAGCCGATGCCCTCTCATTGATCATAGTTTTCAGACATTTGGTCACCCTTTATTTCTTGGTAAAGAGAAGGAATAACCCTTACAAATGAATATTCCCCTTGTAAACATAAATGTCTTACAAAAGACTCACTCTTGCACAGAGTTTTCCTTTGCTCACTAAAAATGAAAATTAACATAAAATAATCCTTATGCCTAATAGGCATATTTTGGAGTATTTTATGTTGACCTTAATTATATCTGCAAATACCTTAATTTCAAATAAGGTAATACTTAATAGGTTTCAGGTTATATCTCTCACAAACATAAATGAAAAAGTCTTCAGCAAAATTGAACAGAATTCAACCATATATTGAAAGGTTCATACACCATGATTAAGTGTGATTTTTTTTTACTAATGAAAGGGTGGTTCAACATACACATATCAATTATTCTGTTAACAACAAGATGAAGAGTAAAATTGTATGATCATCTCAATAGATACAGAGAAAGCATTTGACATGATGCATTACACACTTATGACTTAAAAAAAGATTCTTAATAAGATGGACATAGGATGAAAGTGGCTCAACATAGCAAAGACTCTATATGACAAGCATATAGCTAAGCTACTACTCAGTGAAAAAGTTTTTTCTCTAATATCAGTAACAAGACAAGAATGTCCCCATCACTACTTTCAACATAGTATTATAAATCCTAACCAGAGCAATTGGACAAGAAAAAGGAAGACATCCAATAAAACTGTCACTCTTTGCAGATTATATTAGAAATCCCAAAAGAGGCCACCAAAAAAAAAAAAAAAAAAAACCCTATGGAAATAACAAATGAATAGACTAAGTGGCAGACTACAAAATCAATATAAAAACTGGCTACATTTTTCACATGCAAGGGATGAACAATCAGAAAAAGAAAAAGAGCAATTTTTATAATTGCACCAAAAAGAAGAAAATATCAAATAATAAAGTTAACTTAGTAGAACACCTGTATACTAAAACCTTGAAGATTCTACTGAAAAAATTAGAGAACATACACCAAGAAGACTGGTATCTTGTTTTTATGGATTGGAAAAATTGACACTCTTAAAAACGGGAATTTAACCTAAGTCATTACAATGATTCAATGCAATCCCTGTTAAAATCCCAATGATATTCTTTATAGAACTATAATAAAAAATAATAAAGCCTATTAGGTAATTCAAAGTCCTTGATTATTCAAAAAAAGTGATAAAAGAACGAAAATGGATTATAATATTCTCCAACTTCAAAGCAATGGTAAACAGTACAGTACTAAAATGAAAAAACAAAAAACAAAAAACAAACCAGATACACAAATCAGATAAATGCAATAGAACTGAGAACTCAGAAACAAACTGACACATACGGGTTCAATTAATTTATAACAGAAGGGCCAATAGCATACAAAGGAACAAGGAATTAAGTGATGTTGATTGAGGAAACTGGATAGCCACATGCAAAAGAATGAAACTAGGTCACTATCTTACACCATCCATTAAAAATAACTGAAAGTGTATAAAGACATAGATGTAAGACATCAAGTCAAAATATACATAGATGAAAACATAGGTGAAATATTTTCGACCTTGGCCTTAGTGATGTCTTTATAGATATAGCTCCATTGGCAAAGAAAAAAAAAAACCTAAACATTGTGACTATACCAAACTAAAAGGCTTCTACACAGTAAATGAAACCTTGCTTAAAATGAAAATGCAGTCTACCTAAATGGAGAAGATATTTGTACATCATATATGAGACAAGTAGTTTATATCAAATAATATAAAAAATGTATAAAACTCAACAATCACAACACCAAACATCCCAATTAAAAAGTGGCAGAGTCTCTAAATAGATACTTCTGCAAAGGAGACAAACCAGTGGCCAACAAGACATGAGAAATATTCAAGATCCCATATTATTAGGGAAATACATCAAAACTCCAATATGATATCACCTCACACCCTTGATCATGAATATTATAAAAAAGACAAGAAACAAATTTTGGCAGGGATGGGGAGAAAAGAACCTTTGTACTCTACTCATGAGAATGTAAATTGGTAGAGTCCTGATGAAAGAGTATGAAGATTTGTCAAAAGTTAAAAAAAACCAAAAACCACAAATACCATATGATCCAGATATTCTGCTTCTGGGTATTTACCCCAAATTTGAAAACACTTATTCAGAGAGACAAATGCAACTCCACATTCATCACAACACTATTCATCATAGCCAAGTGTGGAAGCAAGCTAAGTACTCAGTGACAGATGAGCAGATATAGAAGATGTGACTATATGTATGTATGTATATATTCAGCTATAAAATAAGATGAAACCTCCATTTGCAGTAACATGGATGGAACTAAAGGGAAGCATCTTTAGTGAAATGTCATATGGAGAAAGACAGTATAGTATTATTTCACTCGTGGGGTGAGTAAAGAAAAAAACAAACAGATGAATAAAACAAATTAAATAAAAGTTTTAGGCTGTAAGAGTAAAATAGTGGTTACCAGAAGGGAAGGGGCAAGGGGAGATGAATAAATCAGGCAAAAGGGTCAATGACTTGGTGATGGATGGAAACTACATTTGACAGTGAGCTAAAGGAGGTAGAGAGATTTTGATCCATAAGATTATACAGCTTAAACCTATATGACAATATAAACCAATGGTAATTCAATAAAAACAACAGATTTTTTATACGATATTCTGTGAGGGAGGGGGAAGAAAAAGGGGTCAAAATAGGTGGAGAGAAGAGCACAAGGGACTCTGGTGATGGTTCATGGGTGAATGGTGGTGGGAATTTTATGGGGAATATCCAATAATGTAAAGATAAAAATAAAAAAATAATAACAGTTTTTTCAAAAAGCAGAGTCATGTGTCCACCCCCACAGAACAATATGTTATTGTTGCATCATCTCATAAAATCAATCATGTTGGCCCATGTTACTCAAACTTTTGTTCCCCCTCTGAACTCCGGCAAAAAATGAATTTGTTTTCTATCCTCATAGATTTGTCATCCCTAAAATTGGTACAATGGCTTATTTGGGGAATGTAAACTTGCTTGGAATCACTGTGACAAAGTTCATTCAACATAGGTAAATTATTTGTTTTCTATGAATTTCTATGTCTCATTCTTTAAAAGGGGAAAATCATACCCACTTAAAGGGACTGCTAATATTTTAGAGATAGGTAAAATATTTAACATAATTCAAAATGTAATATTCACATGAGGAAAGTGGATATTGGTTTTCTAGCATTATTTTTCTTTACATAACAAATAAATCTATAAAATTAATTCTTTAATGGAATCATAAAAAAAGAAATGCTGCTTGTTGCTTTCTTGTTATTTCTGCATGACTCACCATACGCCTCTCACACTTCTACAACTGTGTTATTTGCAATCATGATTCCCTTTGCCCAGAATATCTTTAATTTAAATTTATTAATTTTACTTGGAACCATTGTTGGATTACTGTAGATGTTTTGAGAAATCTCATGTCTTATATTGACATAGCACTTAGTATGTTTCCATAAATGATTTATTACATGTATAGATGTCTACTTTTTAAAATGTTTCCTGAAATCCTGTAGGGTGGAGATAATAAATACTATTAATACAAATGGTTAGATCAAGCATGCAACTTACTTCCTTATTTTTATTTTTAAAATTATGTTTATTGAAGTAATATTGGCTTAAACCACTTTATAAATACATTGGAATATAGGTGCACACCTTCACAAATGTATGTTGTCATGCCAGTATTACCACCAAAGCCCTGAAATCCTCCTGGGCCAGTCTTCATCCCCATGGACAGTGTGAAAATCCTCTGTACTTGGCTCCCAGTTCCCCATTCTCCCCTTCCGGCAGTCTCCTTTTCTGAATTCAGACTTCAAGTGTTTGTTTTGTTGTTTTTATCTGTTCTATTGCTTTTTTTTCAAATTCTGTATGAGAAAATTAATTCCTTATTTGACCTCCTCCTGACTTATTTCCATTATCATGATCCTCTTCAGTTCCATCCATGTTGTCACAAATGGCAAGACTTCATTTTTTTTTTAGCTGAGTAATGTTCCTTTAAATATATACAACATATCCTTTACGTATTCAGCTGTCATCAGCACATAGGTTGTTGCAATAACATGGCATATGTACATATTGCTACATTGAACACAAGAGTGCATATATCCCTTTCAGCTGATGTTTATGTATTCTTTGGGTATGTACCTAGATATTACCTGGATAATATGGTAGATAGAATTTTAATATTTTGAGAAACTTCTAAACACTTTTCCATAGGAGCTGTACCAGTCTATATTCCTAACGACAGTGTACATGTATTCCTTTTTAAAATTATTATTATTTGTATCTTTTACATTATAATGTATTCCCTGTGGTTTACCCACCACTGATTCACCCGTGAACCATCACCACAGTCTCTTGTGCTTCCCTCTCCCTGTTTTGAATCCTTTTCCTTCCCCTCCCTCACTGAATCTCTCGCTTTTGTTTGGTTTCTCTAGAGTCCTGTAATAAGTGAAACCAGTTGATATTTTTCTCTTTCTTTCTGGCTTATTTCGCTGAGCATGATCCCTTCAAACTCCGTCCATGCTGCGAATTACATTTGTTTATCTTTTTGAATGCTGTATAGTATTCCGTTGTGTATATGTACCACATCTTCTTGATCCAATCACCTATTTTGAGGCATCTGAGTTGTTTCCATACCTTAGCTATTGCAAACATTGCTGCAATAAACATATGGGTGCATATATCCTTTTGGATTAGTGTTTTTGTGTCCTTTGGGTAGATTCCCAAAAGTTATATTGCTGGGTCATATAGAAACTCCATTTTTAGCATTTTGAGGAACTGCCATACAGCTTTCCATAGTGGTTGGACCAATTTGCATTTCCAACAGCAGTGTAGAAGAGCTCCTTTTTCTTCACATTTTGCCAGCATTTGTTGTTGCCTGCTTTTTTTTAATATGCGCCATTCTCACTGGTGTGAGGTGGTATCTCATTGCAGTTTTGATTTGCATTTCCCTGATTATAAGTGATGTTGAACATTTTTTCATATACCTGTTGGCCATTTGCTTTTCTTCTTTGGAGAAGTGTCTTTTTAGCTCTTCTGCCCATTTTTTGATTGGATTGTTGACTTTGTTTTTGTTGAATTGTGTGAGCTCCTTGTAGATTTTAGTTATCAGTCCTTTATTGGTTGTATTGTGTGAAAAGTTTTTC